>JADBJO010000572.1:395000-477500 GCA_016801955.1 Conus betulinus
TCACAGCGATATGGGATTTTTCTGCCCCGACTGGCTCCTACCCAGTGTTGAGTTTGCTACAGACTCATTGGGGGAAGACTATGACCATACAGTCAGTTTCATCCACTTAATGGATACGTCTCTCAGAGTATTGCTCAAATGTCCAGACCAACTGCGCAGGTGTCTGTCTCCAGCCTGGCTGATGCTGCGATGTATTATGAAAGTAAGTGTAGAGTACAGCCCTGTCATTCAGTCTCACACTGGAATGGAAATATGTAGCATCATCTTCATCATCCTCATTCTCATCAATCAACATAAACAAAAACACACAAAAAAAAAAAAAAAAAAAAAAAAAAAAAAAGAAAGAAAGAAAGAAAGAAAGAAAGAAAAAGAAAAAGTCTCAAATTCTGTGGCCCTTCATGTCCTGTTGATGGTGATTTCAGTTTCAATGTCCTCTCAACGTCTATTATGGCCTTCGTCTGATTCTGACGATCTCACTGGCATCAGCAAATTCATGAGGATTGTCACTGGACGGATGTGGTGGCACAATCTGGAAGAAGAGCTCACTAATGCCAGCTCTGCGATGAAGCAATTATCGTCATCAGTAAGTAGGCTTAGCAGGTGGTGGCCTTGGTTTGGTTCCGTCAGGGTCATTGGTATCAGTGAGTTCATGGGGGCTGTCGTTGGACAGACATGGTGGCACCCTCCGGAGGAAGAGCTCACTCACGCCGGCTCCTCAACTAAGTAATTATTGTCGTCAGTAGTAGGCTTAGTAGGTGGCGTCCTGCGTATGTTGGATCAGAACAGGCGCCACTGAACACCACCGAAGTGACTCAGCACCAGTGGGGTCTCCTCCTGTGGGTTGCCTTTTGATGACTTGACATTGACTGCTCCCTGTGGATTGCCGGTGCCGGGGCTGTGGTGGATTGGGCTGGGCTGAGGTTGTGGAAGGGAGGGTCGGAATGAGAGGCGTATGTGCAATGCTACTGAGGGCCGGAATAGCTCAGTTGGTAGAGCGCCGGGCTCGTAATCCTGAGGTTACGGGTTCGAATTTCAGTACAGGAGGATTTTTTCTCTCAGAGTTAACATTGGTTCTGACTCCATTCCCAATACAGTCCTTCCGATGAGACTATAAACTGAGGTTCGTGTGTGAACGCACGCACAGCATCTTGCACACATGTAAAATCCTGTCACCAACTTTCGGAAGAGAAGGCCAGTTTAGCCATTGGTATGGATGACACGTTACACATAGCATGCACCTTCCCTGAAGTTGGAGTATACCTGCCTTAATGGCAGGATAAAAAAACGGTCAAACACACAAAAGTGTCAGAATATTCAACTCAATGAAGATGGACACGCAAAGAGAGAAGAAGAGAGGTGGTACAGATGATGGGACAGAAGAAAATAAGGTTAAGAAAAGAATGTATAATGACTACCGGATTTAAACAGGCCACTCGGCTAGGAATAGCACTTACTTGGAGCTTTCGACAGACCTCCGTCCATCTTCTTCAGCGGTGGTGTTGCTACTGGGTGAACTGGAGTGCAGTGCACACGACCAGGAGTCGAACCCTGGTCATGTGACTGAACAATGAGGGTGTTGTACACCGATGGCAAGGTGTGTTTGCCCTGGTCCCGGTTGAGTGTGGGGTTCTCGGCGGCAGTATGTATAGCCTCCTTCACGCCACGCTGAAACCATCACGGTCGAGAACGCTGATGCTGTCATAATCGAACTTACTGCGGCTGATTCGTCGTACTGTAGATGTTGGCTGCCTAAACACAAAAAGAAGAAGAAGAACTGATGTTGCTGGGCGTGTAGGTGGCGCCTACTGGTGATGATTCCCTTTTGTGTTCTGTCAAGCGTTTTCGAAGGTTTTTCTTTCAGTTTCCCCGACATAGTTCCTTTCACAGTCACGACGGTCTATTTGATAGATCACTCCAGATTTGTCCAGTTTGTCAGTTTTGTCCTTGGTGGCGACCAGCTGGCTGCGGATGGTGTTGATAGGTTTGGGATGTATGGAGACGCCGGTTTTCCTGATCTCCCTGCTCAAGGCTTCAGTCACACCGCGGACATAGGGGATGGTGACATGTCCTTTACGCCTGGTTTGGTCTTGTTTGGTGGTAGGATGCGGTGTGATCTTCTCGCTAGCCGGGATGTTCCACGCCCACTTCTCATAGCCTGATATGGTGAGAACCAGTTTGAGGTGTTCCATTGAGAATGTGTGTGTGTGTGTGTGTGTGTGTGTGTGTGTGTGTGTGTGTGTGTGTGTGTGTGTGCGCGCGCGCGCGTACGTGCGTGCGTGCATACACGTGTGCGCGCGTGTGTGTGTGTGTGTGTGTGTGTGTGTGTGTGTGTGTGTGTGCGCGCGCGCGCGCGCGCGCGCGCGCGTGTGTGTGTGTGTGTGTGTGTGTGTGTGTGTGTGTGTGTGTTTTCCGCCAACGGATTCACGTTTTTTGTTTGGGTAGGTTTTTGTTTTTACAGAATTTTGGTGGGAAGACATTTTACTGACCACGCTTGTGCTGTTCTGGGAGTGTTATGTTCATGGCGATGTTCTAAGACACGAGGACTACTTTGTTTTATAATTTGGAAGAATTTATAGTGTACAAGAAAAAACAATGAATGCCTTAGAGAACACAGACCCTGATGAACCTCGGCGAAACTTTTAAAGACGCACAGAGCTGCGTACATGGACAGCCAGTTTCGATCACCAGAATTCGCGAGTTATTTTGCCGAAGCTTTTCTCTCAAAATCTTACCGGAAAGACGGTGAGTTTAACAAATTTTTGTATTTAACCCTTTCACCGTCAGACGTTCTATTTTGCGTGAATCCCCATCGCCAGCCAATAAAAAAAGACAACAAAAAAAAAAAAAAACATTTCATAATTTCATATCAGCATATGTATCTGAGTTGTATGCATGAACAGTGTGGTTGAAAAAAAAAAGCATCACCATTATAAACAAAGACTGGTTTACAAGAGAAAAAAATTCCTGAAAACATTAAAAACAGCTGTAAAGGACAATACATAATTTTGCTATTACATGCATCAAGAGAGACAATGCATTTCCACACACAGTTTTCTGAAAAATACAGGGGAAACTGCATTAACCATTACACTTGAATGCATATACCAGTACTACATAATGCAAATGGTATTATGATGAACATTCTTTGCAGAACCAAAAAAGGCAAATTTCAAGTGACAAGATGATTGCAAATGAAAAACTAGTAGAGGAAATATCTATGGTCAATGTGAGTGTTAAATGTATATCACACTTAGACTCCAACATTTAGAGTTAAACCTTTTTACAAAGTGCTTTAACTTTTCTTTCTTTCTTTCTTTCTTTTTTTTTTTTTTTTTTTTTTGCTCAGTGTTAGTGGCTTTGTGGTTTAAGGTAGTGCACCTGCCAAGGAAGCGAAAAGACCCCTGCGAATGTCGAGGAAGTAGTTCCTCAGTCTTGAAGAGAAATTATACTGTAACTGCTGAATGTTGATGATGCAATTTTAATAAGAAAACATACATCTTCATGATGCAGATTTATCTTTTTAAACTCTTTTTAACAAAGGTGCAAGATGTTGTTAGTTATCAGCTTGATCTACAAATAAAATGAAATGATGCAAGACACATCAGACATGCACACAAAAAGAGAAAACAACACACACACAAACGCAGAACATGCTGAGAAAAAATCAAAGCTTAATCAAATTTGTTTATAAACTTAATCTCCTTTGCCTTTGACAATGAAATAAACAATGTATGAGCACACTCACGGCCCTACATCTACACAGCATAACCTAGGGGGGGGGGGGGGGGGGGGGGGGGGGGGGGGGGACAAAGGATGTGTGATGCACTGATTTGGTGCTTACTTAGTGGATGTTTGTTGTTTGTGGGCTAGATCTTCACTATCACCAAAATCCATGTTGACCACTATTAATACATTTAAGTTATGCATCCCTTATCAAACATTTCACGCGGATGCTGCTTTTAAACAAATAACTGATAACCTGAATCATGATTTTTTTCCCCCTCATGTTTCTTAGCTGCTGTAATGTACACACACACACACACACACACACACACACACACACACACACACACACACACACACACACCCCACTTTAAATAAATTACAAATTGAAATTTAAAAAAGCTATGCCTTTGAATCAAAGAGAAGATTCTCCAACTCTTGTACACCTAGTGAATTATTGAATTCAAATGTTGCATTCACTGACACATTTTAACAGAGTTGACAGAGAAGACTTTGTAAAATCTACCTTTTCTTTGACAACCAAGGGTTCACAGTTGGGGAGGGGGGGGGGGGTTGTAGACTTTCAGTTCCTGCACCCAGCCATCAGTAAACTGCACATTATATGCGTCAAGCTTTTGTAGCACTCGAACTACTGCAAGGTGTATGCGTTTACACCACGGACAAGGTAACTCACAAGTGCAGGAAATTCCAGTGGTGGTGTGGTGTAGATTGACATCAGTAGACCGCTCTTTTTCCCTTGAATCGTATGGAACAAATCCATTCAACCACTCCAATTTTAGTGATAGCGAGATTTACACTCCCCATCTAACTTGTCAGTATACTTGATGTTCTCTTTTGCTGTGATTTTCTGCATGGTGCTGAAGACATGGCACAAACGACGATGTGCCGCACTGCCGAGGTAGAGACGAAATGGCCGTCATCGAAAAATTGGCTTCCCAACATGGAGGTTTCCATTCACTTCGGTAGAAACGTGACGTCATCGCTCGAAACCTATAGCAGGGAACACACACACACACACACACACACACACACACACACATTTCTTTCACTCTCACTGTTGAAAGCAATATTTTATTTAATGAAAACAAAGTCATTCATGTGCCAGTTGGCCTCTGGAACCTGGAGCCATTCAAGCTGATCATAATTCTCATTCAAACATCTCTGCTGCTCACCTCTGACACGTGTCAGTCAGCCACGCCCCTTCACCTTGACCTGCAAGCCAGCTGTGTTTGAAGATCATTGCCTTTAGTTTTACTAGTCTTATCTATTCGTCTTGCTCGCCCCCCTCAAATACACTTTCAACTGTCAGTCACTGCTGATTGGCTCAACGCCAAAACACTGGGCACATGCACTGAGCCTGTGTCTGGTCTGATCTCTCGTCTTCTCTCCCCACCACTTGGATTAGGTCGAGCTCTCACTATCCCATAATGTTTCCTGGTTACTCTCTGGGTCTTTTTCATCTGAATCAGGATCAGCTGACTGTCTATTTTCCACTACCTGGTCTGTGGTAAATGTACGTGAGGTTGAGTACATGAAGTGCTTGGTTGTGACGTCATAGTGAATGAAAAAACAATCAGTATAAATCAATTTAAAAAGCACTTAACTGAACAGCACTCTGATGAAGCAAATGGCTGTGAGCACATAAACTATGACGTTTATTGATGGCTTTCTATCTCATCAACTTGGAGAGTGAGAGTATCAGGAGTTGGGTAACCCTAGTTGGTCGCATTTCGGTGATATCGGCGGTGAGCGATGTGGTCTCAGAATGCAATGTCAGCGGCGTAAGGGTTAACTGCAGTGAACTAGATTTGAAAAAGAAAGTGTGGTGGTATATCAGTGTTATTAATTTCTTTGGTGTGCACAGGCAAGTAATATGCCGGTCAGGAGGCGGTCACAGAAAGCGCTACGCTAGTTGAAGTGGTTTTGTCACGGCCTACCAATGTGAAACAGTTGTATTTGTAGAACTTTTGTTATTTTTATTTTACCTGTATTACCGTGTTGCGCACACCCAAGTAGCTTAAGGTCAGTCGAAATTTTGTGATTTAGAGAACAAAAACGGAAAATTCTCCGGATTTCACAGATTAAAATTAAGAGATAAGCTTGACTGAAAATCTGCAACTAGTCTAAGGCCGTCTGTTTTGATGAAGGATGATTTTTTCTTTTTATGCACGAAGAGTGAAAGTAACTAACACACAAAGAAAATTAGGTTTGATCTGACAACAGTTGAGTTAATGATCCAGTCTATTGGCATTGTATTATTTAGGTTTGATTTGTTGACTTTTGCATTTACCAGCCCCCACCTCCAGAAATTTGTGCTTTTCAGTTTTCTCAGGTCTTCTCTTCCCTTGAGGGCGCAGGGCTTGGATCCCATGAATGACCAATTCACTTACACACACAGTTAGAGGTGTGGGAATTGTCTGGACCATACTTCAGACTAGGAGAGTGAATATATCTGGTCACTTGCCATTGTACTCTAGTCATTACCCAGCTGTGATGCTTCATGGGCGGTGGTAGATGGGTTGGAGACTTTACTCTTTTGGACAGATCTCACACAGTGACACAATTTGGTAAAATCATATACACAACAAACGCGCACAAAGTGGCACACATACAGATACACACACATAAAGCACGCACACACACACACACACACACACACACACACACACACACACACACACACACACGCACACACACTTATACTATATATATACATGTGCATGCACTGTGATAATCTATACACACACAAATACAATGTCCACAAGGTGAAAAGTTAGAAAAAAACTCATGTTGCATACTGTTATTGGTGTCAATGGTTAAAGCTATATGACAGCTTCAAGGTACTGGCTTAGTTTTTCTCATGCCTTTGCTTTTAGTCCCTTGCTTTAACTTTAAGCTGTCAGGCCTTAAGTATTTTATCGTGATTTTGAAAAAAAAAAAAAAAAATTACAGAACAACGGAAAACATGCAGGTTACATATAAAAAAAATTGTTGGATCATTTGAATTTCGAGCTTCAGAATATCTCAAAACTGATTATGCTATTAAAAAAAATGATTACCCCCCCCCCTCCCCCCCAAAAAAAAAGCAAGATTTTGTTACAAGATCTGGCATTGTTTTCTTAAAATGATATTCATGTGCAAAAATGAAGAATGTTTGAAAGTAGAATTTTAGAAGAGGACATTTTAAGACTTGCATGAAATCAACATTTTTCTTGTCCCATCAACACTGAGTGCAATGTTCAGTATCTTTTTTGAGTTGGGGTGGGAAAGGGGTTGGGTGGAGGCAGTGGAGGGAGAGAAGAAAGTAGTTTTGAAAGAGCATACTCATTTATATACTACCTGTCAACTTGATTTCATAGAGCAAACACAGATATACTTTGTTGAAGAAAATTTGTTTTCTTGTTTTATGTAGGAAATGTAATTGCCGGATGGGTTGGGGTATGCACAATAACGTTGCATGTTTTAAATGGCATTTGTTGTATTTTTCAGAGCATACAGGTATGGAAGTGTTTTCCACTCCTTTCCGCCATGCATCTCTGCCAAACTTCATTCCAGACAAAGAGTTCCTTGAGCAGCTGATTGCGGAGCTGAAGAGTCTGGATATGCAAGATAAAAGCAATGATCTGTACAAATTTAAGCAGGTAGAGTTGCTAGATATTGTATTGACTAGAAATCTATGTTTGTTTTTGTATTCCAAATATTTATTTCATACTATCTTCCTCTTTCTAACTCTGTCTCACTTTGTGTCTCTGTCTCTGTCTCTCTCTCTCTCAGTGTCTCTTTTGCTGAAATTGATTATCATTATCAATATATATATATATATATTTTTTTAACATTTATTACGATGATGATGATGATGAGTTTGATTCGTATTACTAAAAACTAAAAAAGACAGTATTGAAACCTTATGATGGCGTTAACATATATGTACTTCAATCTTCCACCTCTTGACCTTCCTCATGTGTATTATTATACTTGTAGGCACCAGTTGGGTAGGCTAAACAAGAAACTATTTTGTCTTCTCTGTCTCTTGAAGTCTCTCTCTCTCTCTCTGGTTTTGATTTAGAAATAAATCACATAGTTCAAGAATGTGATTGTATTGTATGAAAAATTGGTAAACTTATGCTTTATTCAAACGGTATGTGCTATGACGTGAATTTTTTAAGAAAATAAAAGAAGACATTCTCTAATTCATTGATGATATCAAATCCCCGGTGGGGATACAGGGGGTCTTTTGTACAAATAGTTCCCCCTCCTTCTGGACATTCTGTGCTAGTAACGTCCCCTTTTCCTTTCGCTGTCAGTAACTCTGTCCCCTCCTTTGCTGTACTGTCGTCTACTGTCCTGTCTGTCTACCATATCTTTTATCTATCTTTTTTCCACAACCTCCTCCCACAAATTTCTGCACTCAATGAAGTCAGAGTGAACTGACTGTATTCTCGAGTATACTGTGAGTATCCCAACAGGGTAAAACGAGTTCACACACTACCAGATACTGGAACGCTGAAGAAGAAGAAGATATCAATATGACAGTGACATTTAAAATGGTGGATAATGGTCATAGTATGAAGTTTAGCTCTTCATGCTGGAGAAACCATGGAGAAACCATGGACTGAATGTAAAGGTGGAGAGTTCAGGCATGTCCTTAATTCATGTTGACAGAATAGACTGGGCATGGGGCCAGCCTGGTCTAGTAGGTAAAGTGCAGGAGTCTTGTCCCATTCTTGTAAATTTCGATTCCCACTTGAGACAGCGAGGCTGGAAGAGATTCTCATCTCATCCAAGACAAAATCTCAATAGTCCCTATCTAAGTCTAATCCTTCTGATGAGTCTTTAAGCTGAGGTTGCATGGGTGCATGCATTTGAAAAAAAAAATCTGGCACACACGTTAAATTCTTGGTCCACCTCTGGGAAGAGAGGGCCATCATGTATGAGTGGAAATACACAGCATGAAAATAAATGTAATGTGTGCACAGTGAGGCTGCGGACTCGTTGAGTATATGGAGCTGACTGCCTGAATAAGTGCAAGTAGAATTAATGAACCAAGTGAAATAGGTACAGGTACTTAAGGACATTCCAATGTGAGAGTATTAATACTAGGCCTTTATAATGAATGAAAATAGTTTGTGTGTGTGTGTGTGTGTGTGTGTGTGTGTGTGTGTGTATGTGTGTGTGTGTCCTTTCTCCCATACCTACTTATTGACACCAAGACTGGTAGTAATCTTGTCTCTTTTTTTTTTTTTTTTTATATATATAATATTTTGACCATTATTAGTATTCCTATCAGTATATATTATCATCATTACGACTTTGACTCGCACATTATTTTCCCTTCCAACAGCCTCGTTTTCATTCAACGCCTTCTTTCTTGCGCTGAACACAGAAGCGATCAAAGCTAAGTGCATTTTCGTTATTTGTTTCATGTTTGTTGCACCTGAAGAAGACCTAAGAGGTTGAAACGCGTTGTGGTTTGTCTTGTGACTCGTTTGTCCACGTTTCTCTGGGCGGTTCGCTGACATTTATTTAAGATTTGTTAAAATGAAATAGCTTGAGGTATTTAGTTTGAAAGTGGATATTACGAAATTTAATCAGAGACTAAGATGGCAAGATCTTGGCTTTCTTTAAAGTGATTAGTATTAAGGGATGTGTCATGGATACACATCCATAGTGAGTATGTGTACCCACATTCATTGGACGCTTGTATGATTTTTCCCCAAATGATAATGCTGTGGCAAAGAGAATGGTAAAGGGGTGGGGGTGGGGTGGTGGTGGTCAAAACATGTGGCTTAGTTAAAGCAGTA
The DNA here is from genome assembly GCA_016801955.1 of Conus betulinus. NCBI lineage: Eukaryota > Metazoa > Mollusca > Gastropoda > Neogastropoda > Conidae > Conus > Conus betulinus. The sequence goes on from JADBJO010000572.1 coordinate 404,546, forward strand.
TTTCAGTACAGAAACATCTGTTGTTTTATGAAAGTTGATTGTGCATTTGCAAGATAATGATATTGACGGCTTCCCCCAAAATTGCACTTTTTTTCATAAACTTCAGATTTTCTTTAGGCATGAAAGCTTATTTGAGAATCTGTTATCATGATTAGCTCTCAGGTTTTGAAATTTAGAAGCAACAGCCTAAAGCTATCGCAATGATTATTTTCAGAGATATTTTGCAAGATCAGCTGTTGCCATGGTTACGTGATGTTACACGGCTTCATCTGAACGACAAAATGGATATGTTCTGTTCCAACTATGATTACACGGGTAATGTATTACTTCCAGACCATTGTATCATAATCATTCTGTTAGACAGATGTGCTACTATTATATATATGCATGCTCACAATGAAAATCACTGTTGACAAGAGATGAAGCAAAGAAAAAGAAACAGAAGTAAACTAGGAGATGACAGAGCTCGCTGAATGCTGTGAAAAGAGAGCATGACACTGGACATGTTATTGTTAAACCTTGCATATTCTGCAGGTAAGACTGTTTTAAATAAACAAGGATGTGAAGTTGCCACCAAAAGTCAGTGACTGAATCATTTGGTCTGAAGGATTAGCAGATCCAGGGTCAGAGTGCTGTGTGTTTCGTTTAACATACCATTCAGGGAGCTCGCTTATCCTTTTATTTTCTTACATTTATGTGTCAGTGTGTTTTGTTTTTAGTATCAAGAGTGTTCTGTTCTTAACTTGTACTATTCTTTTCTTTTGATTAGTACATAAAGCAGTCTCTCTCGCTCTCTGTTTCTGTGTATGCATCTTTCACTCTTACACACACACACACACACACACACAAACACAAACACACATACATGCACACACCCGCGCACACACACATTCTCTCTCTTTCTGTCATGTCATTCTGTCTGTCTGTCTTGCTCGCTCTCTCTGTCTCTCTATCTCGCTCTCTTTTATCTTTACATGCTCTTAATTTTAAGGTGGGCAACTCTATATTATCACTTTACATTATTTTTTTTCAAATTTTTTTGTAACAACTTACAGGAAAAAATAGACAAAAGTGATCTGTTACCACCCTTAGTCTTGCCTTGAAAATTCTATGTATCCTTTTTAAAAACCATGCAGTGTCAGTCACTTCTTTTGAGTTCATATGTGTATCAAACAAATGCCATCACTTTACACATTCGCAATGAAAGCAAATAAAAGGGATTTTTATGCAATCATTACTCAGAAAATCAACAAACATGGTTTATGTACGATCTGTGTGACACAAAATTATCAAAAATGCTAGAGCCTCTGGAACATCATAATCAAATTGTATCTTTCATCGTTTACTGCGTGTAGAATAAGTAAAAGCCAGAGTCCGTTATTCCGTTGAGTTTGTGAGGTAGTGTGTTTATTGTAAAGCGCTTAGAGCTTGGTCTGTGACCGAGGATAGGCACTATGTAAATACCCAATATAATAATAATAATAATAATTCTGTATAGAGATATGCAAATAATATGTTGCTTTTTTCCACCCCTCCTTTTTTCCTCATGCTTGGAAATGTAAGTAGCTCTCATATAAAGAATACAAGTATGAAGATCATTCAGTCGGATATCATGTGTAAAAGAACTAGAAAATTTCCCAGTAAAGAACCTCCCAGTTGATAATCCCTCCCTTTAGACTTGGCTTTAAGGGGGAGGAGAATGGTTAGTGAGCTGAGGGGAGGAGGAAAGATGTTGGAACATTTTTCACTGTGTGTTTTCAGGCGTTGCCTCCCAAGAAAGGCTTTGACATTCAAAACCTTTTTTAAACGACTGATGACTATGGAGAGGTTCCACTGTTTCTTTACAGATATGCTGCTGTGCCATGATGACGAGCTGGAGGAGCGGTACATCGCCTACATTTACTACCTGGTCCCTGACTCTTGGTGCAAAGACGACGGCGGAACGCTGGATCTGTTTGACACAGACGGTGAGCGAATTTGTGAAGCAGGAATTTCTGACCTTGCATCACCATTCCCCCTGAGGAATTTCTGATGAATGGCCAGGTTCCCTCCCACAGGTGTTTTTATTACTCACATCAGAAAGAAAAAAAAACCCTGATATGTTTCAGTGATATCCAGGGCATGCCAAAAACTGATTGCTTTGCTTTGTATATACCATTCAGTAAAAGACCCCCCATGGTTAGAACCCCTCCTTTAAGGTAATCGTTCTGAAGAAGACCAAAGAAGTCGAACGCATCATGTTTTGTCTTGTAATTTATTTATCCATTTCGTCTAGCAGAATAGTATTTTTTTGTTTAATGTTTTTTCTGAAACGTTTTTTTTCTCTTTGTCTTTACTAGATTAGCCTCTCCCTTAAGACCCAAGTAGACATGTGCTTTGGAGAGCCTAGGCTTCTACCAAGGTTGAACAGTCCTTTGTTCTCTAAGTCCAGGTTTAAACCAGATCAACACCAAATCTGACAGAATCTGGCATGATGTTTTGTTCTGTTGAAGTGCAGACATTGTCTGTTGAGAAATTGATGAAAATGATGATAATCACTCTGCTTTGCAAATATTAGAAAAAAAAAGTTGAAAAAATAAGAACCCATCTTTGGATACACAGAGTTTAATGCGTTAGCAGAGGTAATTACAGATTTCAGGGTTGTTAGTGAGAGTGTGTATTGTATTCTCATCCAGTAGCAGTAAATAAGTGAATGAAAGAGATGAATGAATAACTAGTTATAAATGAATTAAATGATGGTCTTCTTGGAGATTTGGAAGTCACTTTTGAGGCAGGAATACAGTGCTGTAAAACCTTGGGCAGTTATAGTCACATCTTCATCTTTTTTTTTTATCTTTTCTGTCTCATTCATAATAAATATTTTTTTTTTTTTTTTAACCAGCCGCTGTGGCGAAGTGGTTAGCATCGCGGACTCCGGCTGGGAGGTTGTGGTTTCGAATCCCATCAGAGTCATGTGGGTTTTTCTGCCCCAACCGGCTCCTACCCCAGAGTTGAGTTTGCTGCTGCGACTCACTTGGGAAGACTGGGACCACACAGTCGAGTTTCATCCACTTAATGGATGCGTTTCTGAGAGTGTTGCTCAAATTTCCTGACCAACACTGCAGGTGCCTGTATCTCTTGGGCCTGGTTGACGCCGGGATATATTATGAAAGGAAGCGTAGAGTACAGCCCTGTCATGTAGTCTCAGACCGAAATGGAAATCCGTAGCATCATCTTAATCATCCTCATTCATTCTCATCAATCAGCATAAAAAAATGTCTCAAATTCTGTGGCCCTTCATGCCCTGCTCTCATGGTGACCTCGGTTTCGATGTCCTCTCCACGTCTGTGGCTTTGGTTTGGTTCTGTCGGTGTCACCGGTATCAGTGAGTCCATGGGGGCTGTCATTGGACGGACATGGTGGTGCCCTCCGGAGAGAGAGCTCACGCACGCCGGCTCCGCAACTAAGCAATTATTGTCGTCAGTAGGGGGCTTAGTAGGTGGTGTCCTGCATATGTTAGATCAGAACAGGCGCCACTGAACACCACCGAAGTGACTCGGCAGCAGTGCAGTGTCTCCTCTGGTGGGTTGCCTCTTGACAACTTGACATTGACTGCTCCCTGTGGATTGCCGGTGCCGGGGGCTGCGGCAGGGCCGACCGAGATGTGGCTGTGTGACGGGGTGTCGGAATGAGCGGCGTGGGTGCACTGCCTCTGAGGTGACGCAGAGATTGGAACAGCAAAAAAAAAAGAAAAAAAAAAAAATTTTTTTTTTTTTTTTTTTTTTTCAGACAAAGGACAGCCGAGAAACATTGTCAAGTCCATTGTCCCTGCAAAAAACTTACTTCTGTTCTTTGAAGTGACCCCTGGATCCTTTCATCAGGTACGGGCTACTTGTCTTGAAGACTGAGTAGCTATAGTTAACGCTTTGTTAGTGCACAACTTACACTGTTTCAAGTAAGTCAAAATGTAAAAGGTTTCTGCATGAACTAAGTGTTTTTTAGGTTATGAGAGAGTTGAAAATTTTAAATGTTTCTCAGTGTCAGCGGTCAGAGAATGGTGTCTTTATGCTCTCCATCGTTGCTTTACCTTCTGTTTATAATCAAAGAAGAGTATGACTAGTGGCAGAAGAAACAGCCTGACAGGCTACTGAAGCTGTGGACGTGTGCTAGAGGTGTTTCCCTGTGTCCATTTTACTGCATTGAAAGATTTATGATTGTAACACCCAGCTTCAGAATTATCGGATATTGTGTAGATTTCACAGTGTTGTCAGCATATGATATTTTACCTGCTGTTGTCATTTTTTAAAACTTTTTTTAACCCCCAATATTTTTTTTTTTTTTTTTCCACTTCCTGTATGACAACATGAACAGTAGACTGCACGTGAACACTCACTTTTCTTTCAGTAATTTTTATAAGTTGGTGGTTTGTGCTGTATGATAAGTGTGTTTTTGTAGTCTGGTATCCTGCTGACTCAGGTGTCTGAAGTCCTGACGGAGGACAAGACGCGACTAGCTGTGAGCGGCTGGTTCCATGGGCCTCCTATCAGGCGACCTGCACCCTATGTGGAGCCTCCCATGCCAGTCAGCGCCTGTGGCAGTATCAAGGTACGTTTTTGTGTCGTAGTTTGTGGCAGGGATGAGGAGCCATGGCAGAGAGAGAAAAAAAATCTGACTTTTTGTTCAACTGATTTCAGAATGTTGTGGAGAGGACTGTTTTACAGAGAATGGCAGTGCAGTGTTTGTGTGTAGTGTGTGTTTTGTGATTGATATTGTGATTTATATTACTGTATTTGATGCAAAAGAAAGCAAAATACCAGGTGATGGAACAACAGAGAATGGACATAGTGGACTATTTTACTGTATTTGATTCAATAGTAAATGAAGTAGCAGGTGTTGGAACAGCCAAGAAATGCATGTTGAATTATTAACAGATTTTAGCTTTTTCTGTGACTCAACCTTACTATGTGCTGTATGTAAGCTTTGGGCACAATGGATTATAAAGCCATACAAAATTCAGGAGAGCTCAGCCATCTGGTGTTCCTTGGGGTGAGCCCCTTTGATCAGCGCTGGTGCTTAGCATTCACCATAGGGTTTGAATCATCTGAGGGGGAGTCTTAGTGTGGCCCATATCCTCACTAAATATCCTGGTGCAGATTGGGTATTTACCAGTTTCCATAGTCTAGCAGACTGTTTGTCATACATTGAGATCTAGAAAGCATGTCTGATTGTCTGCCTGAAAATACATGCAACATTTTATGTGTTATCAAGTCTGTACATGTATTGTCCTAGAAGTGTCCACCAAATGTCAGTTTGCGCGGTTTTTGCCCTGTAGTCCAGTTCATATGTATCTTGCCCAGTGTGTTTGTGAATTAGTTCTTTGTTTGCCAGGATGATGAGTTTTTTGAATGGATCAACCCAGTCTACCTCAGCCAAGAAGTCCAGAATGACATCAGGGAGAGATTTGAAAATGAATCAGAACTGGAACTGACAGATTTCCTCAAGGCAAGTGTTTAAGGATGTTCTTTGAAGGAAGTTGGTTCTGCTTGGTTGAAGAGTTTTTATTATATATGTATCATTTTCATAGATTGCATGTACACACAAAATGAGACTGTATTGCAAAGTGGATGGCTCAGTAAAGACCTCCAGATCATTTTTACCAGTAATAATTAGCTGTGAAGACCATGTTACCCATAATAATAATATTTTATTGGCCCAGATGACAAAATACCAACCAGCGTATCAGGCAGTGGTATTGTATACAGATGTAATTTTCCTTTGAGTGGATGGTGGCTGTGGGAAAGTGAACCGTTGCATTTGTAGCTTTTGACTCTTACCAATTGCTGTGACCAGGTGACTAATTGTGTTTGACCCATTTGCCTCTGCTGATTTTGCCGTACAGTTTTCTAGATTACTGTGCTCTCTTGTGGTTTTAATTGAGAGCTATGTCGAGTTTAGTCAAAGAGGAGAAATGTCACAGAAAAACTCTTTAGCAACACCTTTTGAGATCATTGTAAAAGTAACAGTGAATCTCCGTCGTTTTGGAATATGCTTAAATTTAGTAACTGAATCTCTGTTGTTTTGGAATATGCTTAAATTTAGTAACTGAATCTCCGTTGTTTTGGAATATGCAAAAATTTAGTAACTGAATCACCGCTGTTTTGGAATATGCTTAAATTTAGTAACTGAATCTCCGTTGTTTTGGAATATGCTTAAATTTAGTAACTGAATCTCCGTTGTTTGGAATACGCTTAAATTTAGTAACTGAATCTCAGCAGTTTTGGAATATGCTTAATTTTTAGTAACGGAATCTCAGCTGTTTAGGAATATGCTTAAATTTAGTAACTGAATCTCAGTTGTTTTGGAATATGCTTAAATTTAGTAACTGAATCTCAGCTGTTTTGGAATATGCTTAAATTTAGTAACTGAATCTCAGCTGTTTTGGAATACACATTTTGTCCTTCCTGTGTCATCTGATGTGAATAGTATACCACAAAAAGTGGATTCCATTGTTAAGGAAAATCGGCCTGTCCATGTCTTCCACGAGACAAGTGATTTTGATAGACCATTTCTAACTTTATCAAAAAGTGAATGATTTTAATAGACCATTTTTAACTTTATCAAACAAAAGTTTCAAAATGGAGTGACTGAGGGTGAAAAATGAAGCAAAATTTAGAATGAGAGGGGTCAGTTACTGCCAAGGACACAGACAGAGTACAGGACTTGTCCTGTTCTCTGTCTGTGTGTCTTTGGCGGTAACTGACCCCCTCTCGTTCTGATTTTTTTGTTGTTGTCAATGTCCTTGGCGGCAACTAACCCCCACTCTTTCAAATTTCTTATTTATTTTTTTTTTTTTTTAATCAAACAAGTAGGCTATAATTATTTTGACTAGTGAAACAGATACCGTGAACAAATGATATTCTATATCATTGTACAAAGGTTAAGTCAGTGTCAGTTTTAAGTTTTCAGAAAAAAAACCTATGTCTTTAACAGTGATTTTCGTGACCATTTCAGGATGAGAAGTATGAAGAGCTTTTGGCAGCTATGGCCAGTGAAGACAGGGTTTGGACCCACCGTGGACCTGCCAACAAAAGGTAACCTTTACTTACTGAACTTTTACTACATGTTGCATTTTACTGCATTCTCCCAGTGATGCAGGTCCTTCGTGACCCACATTTTTTTCAGAGAGGATTGTCTTTATCGCAGGGGTCTTGGAAGACCTGCATCATTGGCAGAGGGTGAAGTGTGGAAATCTTCTGTGAAATGTGTGGGTTTTTGAGAGAGCCTTAGAGTGGGAGTGAATACTTGAAAGCCATTCCTAGTAAAGATGATAAGTGAGTTGGTCCAGCAGGACAGGTGTCATAGGAGGCATGTTCAAGTAACTGAAATGATTAGTCATTTTTATTTTTTCACTCTCAGACTGAAAAAAAAAAGACAAAAAATAATTCGTACAACCCTTAAAATACACCTGAAAATGCACCGGAACCTTTGTTAAAAATCTTTCTTCCATAAAATCTCATGTGATCTAAGATTCTATGGAGGAAAGATATTTGAAGAAGGCTCTGTGTGTTTTTAGTGTATTTTAAAGGATTGTGTGTGAATTTTTTGTTGTTGTTGTTGACGACTTGAGAGTTGACTGAAACGTGACGGCCCTGATTTGGCCCATTGTTGGCTGGGCTGTAAGCAGTGTTACCTCGCTCAGAAAAAAAAAAAAAAAAATTGGATGAGATAGAAAATTAGGTGTTTGACAAATATCTTAATTTTGTTTAGAACATTTTGAATTGTTCAAGAGGTGGTTTCATTATGTCTCTGTATCACGTGCAGTCCAGGAAACTGCACAGGTGAAGGGTTCTCTCATTGATGCCAAGTAACTGCCACAACTTTGAGCTCTTTCTACCCTGGTTCTTCATGCTTAATCTGTTGTGTTTAAATGTGTGAGATATACTTGCCCCTTTCTGTGGACAAGGGTTACCACGTAGTGACGAGAAGAACTTGTGTGAAGTTTATAGGAACTGCGATTTGAAATAACTTAGAACATAAATTTGCACTGTAAGTAGTTCATGAGATATGTGTCCAGGAGTTACGATGTGTGTGCCATGGACCACCTGCCCCCAGCTGCCCAGAGCTTCCTAAAGGTTCTGCAGTCGGATGCCATGTTCCTGGTGCTGAGCGCCATGACCGGCCTGCACCTCTACATCAGCCCTGGAGAGCAAGGGGAAGCCAGCGGAAGTGAAGCCAGTAAGGGAGGATACTTCGTCAGGATTCCAGTGTCACAAGAACAATGCTAAAACCTGTGCCCTATTGGCTAATACCATTGCAGAGCTAGTGCGCATAACGGTGTAAACAAATGCTATTCTAAATTACCATTGTACAACTGTTTACCTAATATTTTGACTTCTAACAGAAAAAAGGGGAGGACTATGTGTGAGTGAGCAGTGAAGGCAGAGAAAAGTAGATGACAGTAAAAGAAGATAGAAAGGCAGCCAGTAAGAAGGAAATTTCGCATAAAGATTTCTAAACTAGTAGCTTGAGTTTAACTTCCTCACATGAAATGCTGTTAGGGACAAGTTGTGCGCTGCAAAACGTAGAGTCAGTTGTGTGGCGAACTTGTCAGCTGTGTGGTGAGGCTTCGTTGGAGTCTGTACATGCAGTGGAGAGGAGGTTCCCAGGGTCGTCAGTTTCCTCAGGCACAAGTGTGGGTCATGTTGTTCGTTCATTGGTAGTCAGTGCTTTTCTTCTCACTTGGTTAGTTGCGATGATAGTGTCTTCGTTGTTGCCCTCTCTTCAAGACTGTTGTCAGGGCGGTCATCTTCATGCCGAGTGGGGACCGTCCTGTGCTGCGTGAGGCTGACTCATGAAATGTGTAGGACAGAAGTCACCAAGCTGCTGTGCGTAAATCAATGTCCCCTCAGTGCTCATTAGGGATATTCCCACCCTCCTCCCCCAGCCTTAAAATATGGGGATACATAGTATACTGAAGGAGACCTTGGCAATCCCCTCGTTATTTCTTGTTACTTGTTGGTCTTCGTCCGGTTGTAAAAGTGACAACAGTGCTTAATTAATAAGGCTTAGACTCTGCTGATGGCAATTTGTATTATCTAGTGTTGGTTGGTCTTTGAAAAACAAAAGCAGTTCCAATGCAGAATAGTAGAACAGTATTAAAAGCTGTATAGTGTGTAAAATAATATTTGAAAAAAAAAAAATCTAGTACTATCGTTACACATGATAAAAGAAACCCAGAGACCCACTGCACATTCACATCTCAAGTGTACACATGCAACATATTACGGCCAGAAGTGCTACAAAGACTGCCATCTGTTTTAAAGGAGGAGACAATGCCAAGTGCCGAATGGAGGTGCAGAGATACAAACACGGCAACTACACCTTGTTGCATGACACAGACGCTCATGTCGGAGAAATGGCCCTGGATGTCATCCTGTTCCTAGGGGGAATGGGTAAGTGAGTGTATAAAGAAGTGAAAATACACAAAATTGAATGTGTGTGGCAAAAAACAAAAAGTCGGTAAGCAGCGCATACATTATGTTAATGATACTTGAAGGAGGGCTTAACTCTCTCTGATTAAATAGAAGTGTTTGCACATAAAGATTTGTGTGAATGGCAAAACAAAAGAACTTACCATAATTTACATGCCATTGCCATTTTGCCTAGATAAATGATACTTTGAGGAGGCAAGGACACAATGCTCTCTGTAAAAATTTGGAGTATAACTAATCCTCAGAAATATGTGAATTTTTACTTGTTTCACACAGGGTAGCTAAGTAGAGAAGAGAAGGCCATGATGTGTGTGTGTGTGTGTGTATGTATGTCTTTTTTTTTATTGCATCCTTTGTTTCAGAATGGTCCATGGAAAATGGTGGATACTTCTCCTATGTGGCCAAAGAAGATGGTGAAGAGGTACAAATCATGTTTCCCTTTCTCTTTGTGTAGCTATTGTCATCATTCTGCCTTGTGGATGCTTTGATCAGGTGATCCTGTCACTGTATTTTCCTTACCTTGTGAATAGGTAAATCACTGCAGACCATGTTTTTTTTTTTTTTTTTCCCCATCTGTCGACAGGTAATCCAACTCAGGTGACCAGACTATCAGTTGTACAGGATTTTTAAGGTCTACATGTAAAAGTGATGAATGTTAAGATTTTGAAGTGCAAAGTTATGTGGAAGGAAAACTACTCCTTGGCAAGTCAAACATTGTCCTAGATCAGTGTAGTTTTATTTGCATAAACTCATATGATTTGGTTTCTTTTCTTCAACATTTGATTTATACAGAACTGCAACCATACCTTCTCTGATGTTTTTGAGCTAAGTATCCAGAAAGAAGTTTGGTACTTGTTAATTGTTTAACTGTTCTGTTTTCAAAACATGAGTTGTAGTTAATAGATACGCCGTATCTCACACAGTTTAAAAACATCCCTATAAAAAGAATAATTATTTTGGTGGATGCAGTTTACAAATATAAAATAAAGACTGTGTACACAGATAGTGTGCTCTTTTTCTCTGAATCAGCTGCTGTACGTGTGCCCCACTCCAAACTGCTTGGCCCTTGTCTACAAAGGACAGAGAGACACCACGTTTTGTCAAGTACCTGAACCATAATGTTACCAAGGCCAGAGAATCTCAGTTCTACACCATCTCTTCAACATATTACGAGAATGTTGACTGAAAAAGTCTCCAAGTGAAGATTGCTTGCTGCATGGCTGCGTGGGTTTTGGAACATCTGATGGATTGAGTGCAAGACTGATGCGTGCATGACGATATTCTGTGTGTTGCATTCACAAGACTTCTCCCTCTTCTCCTCTCCCCCCAGCTTTGACTGCTGTCCAGCTGAATTCTCTGTGGAGATGTTGCTGCAAGATTAGGATATAACTTGGTGTATGTGTGATTGGTATAGGCTAGATAATGAACAATATGCTAGATAACGAACAATTCTGAATGACAGTAATTTTGTGTCAGTCACAGTGGATGTACAGAGTTCAAGGTAATAAACAACACTGACTATGGTTTAGGCTTGGTGGCAAGGCACTGGAGACATTTTTTAAATGTTAAAAAATGCAAGTGCACTGTCGAAGTTCATCCCCGGAACCAGTCGTTGGGTTACATACAGATTATATGTATCGCAACTTCTTTTGGTATGATTTATAGAAACATGAATCATAATACTGACAAAAAGTCAAGGACCACAAATAGAGTATGCTAGTTGTATTCTTGGAGGTCTGTGTGTTTCAGCTGGAATTACCGGCTCTTTTACGAAACATAATAACTAGATGGTGATCAATGTCAACACTGGACTCCCCCTTTCACATGCTTCATGTGTTGCTACTGGTACTGTTGTCGCTTGTTAGCTGTACTGGTTTGGAAATGGGTTAAATTTCCTGATTGTCCAGGATGTTGTCCTCAGATCTGACAACGGCCTGTTTAAGAGCAAGGAGGAGGATTCATGGGCACAGCATGAGGTCTCCAGTGTCACTGCGGCTAGTTAGTCTTCCCTGTTGAAGTGTTTGCTCTTTCCTTTCTTTTAATGTTTATGGGGCATTGCTACAGACTGAGGCTGGTCCTTGGCTTCCTGTAGGTAGTATGCGTTCAAACGAAAATGACATTTGCGTTTTCTTTTTTTTGACTAGCTTATTCTTTCATTGGAAAGCGTTGAGCTGGAATTGTGGGAGAGATAAAAAATTGGAGAAGTGTGCCATCAATCTGTTTGCTGTTAATGCAATGAGTAAATGAGAAACATTTGGTGCATTTTTATCTACCGTCATGACCATGCCATTAATGCATTGAGTGAATTAGAAACATTTGGTGCATTTTTATCTACCTCATTGTCCATTAAAAAAAAAAGTTTTTAAAGAGTACATTTGCACTATTTCATGTCCTAGTTTGTGTGGCCATTTTTTTTCATGTAGACTGATGTATTCCATTTTTTCCTATATTTTGTGAGGCCATTTTTCATGTAGACTGATGTATTTCATTTTTTCTTATAGTTTGTGGGGCCATTTTTCATGTAGACTGATGTATTCCATTTTTTCTTATAGTGTGTGAGGCCATTTTCCATATAGACTGATGTATTCCATAGACTAACATTAATATTTACCATGGTTCTGTTGTCGCCTTAAAATAGCAGCAAATAAGTTATCATGCTATGAATTACTTGTAAATATGTACAGAGTACAGAGTTCATTGTTTTCATTTGTGGCAGGACTGGACGTGTGTCCTCAGAGCAGCTACAGCTCTGAAAAGGCCCAGTGTAATCCGCTGTGCTGTAAAAATTGAGATTAATAGTTGCCTAGTTCTACAGGGTTTTCTGAAAATGCGAGAATCTGCAAAGATTCTCTCCACTGATGATATGGGTCAAGTGAAAGTTGGAAATGACAATCAGATCTAACGGTGTTTTGGGTTAGCAGTATGAGCCATGCTTGATACATAAGGGCGAAAGGATTACATAGCAATCTCCACAGCACCGATCACAGTTGATAAATACCCCAGATCCTACCTGGCTGAACTGCTGTATGATATTGGTACTGAAAGTGTGAACATATTGGACTGGCTGTTTTCCATTTTCCCCTTTCTTACCAGTTGAAACAAATGCCTTATTCCTACCTGATGCTTGAAAATTTATTGAAAGAAAAAAGAGGGGGTGGGGGGAGTAAATGCTGTTTAGTTTGATTCAGTATTTCCACAATCTCTTGGGCTGATCTGCCTTGATGCCTAGAGGTGAGGAATCGATGTTTTAATTGCTCAGAAATGAGTATACACTCTTGAGGGAAATCAGCCAGAAAGATTGGGATATTTTAAGGAACAGAATTTGCTGTCTTCTCAACAAAAAAAAAAAGAAAAAAAAAGGAGGGGGAGGGAAGGCTTCCACATTGTCAGTGGTGTTGTCCATAAAAGGCACTTGTTTGGACAGGTAAACTATTCTGAATTAATTTTGTACTGTTATTTTCTGCAATGGCATTTTAAAGCTATCGTTTGTTGAGGGGTCAGTTTTTGCTCCCCCCCCCCCCCCCCCCCCCCTCCCCCTCCCCTCACTGCTGGAATGGTGTTCTGTACCACCAAGCTTGCCAGTCTCCAAGCGTATCTGCTGAGATTATTTTGCACTTAGTTTGGAGCAGTCAATCGAGTTCATACTTTGAATTCTGATGTTGGTGGCTAGCAACAAGCTTGAAGTGGCAACAGCTGTCTGCCAGAGACAGTCCAGAATTTTTCTAACTTTACCGTGAAGTTTGAAATGTAAGTAATGAAGGAAATAAAGTTGATACCTTGGGAATATTTGTTCTCAAGATCTTGGATTATTTTCTTTCCTTTCCCCCTGGATCTCATGTCCTACCATTTTGCTTCCCTCGCCCTCATTGATTTCATTTACATGTTTTTAGGAAAAAAAAATTCTGTATTTGTTCAAATGAAACCAGCCACCATTGCATACCTCCTCCCAACCCTCGCATCATCCTCCCCACCCAATAACGGTCAAAAACAGATCGACAAAACTCCATCTTGTAACACTGAAAAACATATCAACAAAACAAAAAGGAAATCAGTGCGTGAAGCCCCTCACACACACACACAGCACTGCATTTCAAAGATAAGAACCTCCAGCACTGTAGACAAAGACATGACATACATATTGTGTCACTGTTGATTTTATTCACACCAACATCACCCACAAAAAACTCGCCCTTTCACATGTGGACATCTTTCATGCGTCTGTCTCTCTTGTCTAAACATGCTTGCACACACACACAGAGAACAAATTATTACAGTTGACAATCTTTCACCACACCCTACCCAAGTGGATATAAACTTCTCTATCATCCACACATGCAGAGAGGAAAATATTTTAGTATGTACACATGCAGTCAGGAAAATATATATATTAACATGTACATGTGAAACTCTTCCATCATTTCTTTATCACAAGCTATACACTAGTTCTGCATTTCAAACACCAACGTAGAACAATGCATAATATACACATGACCGAGATATGACACATAATTGATTTGTTTAGGAATTCTTATCCAAGGAAATCTTCACTAAACCACCGCAATAATGAGGGAGTGAAACATGAGGCGCCTTGTGTCTCCATCAAATGTCCAAGGTATCCAAGTCACAACTGGAGCAGGCAATCATCATGGATACCATGGTGATTTAATGTCCAAAATATCACTGCCTTTGGACAGGTCAACATTTACATTTATTAAAGTGCACCTTCTCTGTCTTGTTCATTGACACAGGTCACACCAAATTTCTTCCACGTTTGTGTATTCAAATTGCTTATGCACATGACATATTTGGTTGAGTTTATCACAATTTTCTAATCTCCAAACACGAGGAAGAAGATGAATATCTTCTTTCAAATTTTCAATGGTTGAAGAATTTCAAAAGACCCTGTGCCAGAGGAGACAACTCTTCCAGCCACAATCTGTGCCGACGGCGACTGCAGCTGGTCAGGCCATGCGTTCAAAGCACGAGTTGACCAGAAAGTTGGTGGACGTTTCAAAGGTGATCTTCTGCAGCGGAGAGGGGTTGGAGCTGATGGCGTTGCGGTTGAAGCCCTTGTACTGTCCTTCACAGGTCATGTAGTCGGCCAGAGACAGGTGGCGGTAGTTGACCTGGATGTTGTAGGCTCTGAACACTTTCTGCACTTCCTGCCAACACAACAGCCATCTACAATGAAACGCTTGTGGAAAAATATGTGCATTCAGGCAAAAAACCTCTAATAGTATCCAAATTTTAACGAATATCTCCCACAAATAATATTTAAGACCATCACGAATGTGTTCCCACATTTTTATGAATCTGTTGCCCACAATATTTATCAGCAGTTAATATTCTTTAACAAAATGTACATTATGAATGTATTTCACCACAGTTACATTCAACTCACAATGAATGATTCCCATGCAGCATTCTATTTCCCATGCTAGGTCAAACTAAAAAAAAATAAAATAAAATCAAATCAGAGGAACACTCTTGAGGGAAAAGAAAATGACAATGGAAATGAAGGGAGACAAGACTGTAATCCCTTCCCCTGCTTTCAAATCCCTTCGCTTCTCTGTCCCCCCCATCCTCCGTTCCCCTCTCCTTCCCTAGTCCCCCTCCCCTCCCCTCCCTTCCCTGTTCCTGTCTACATCCCTTGTCTCCTCTGCTGCCTTTCTCTCTCCTTCCACTCCTCCTTTGTAGTCCCCCTTTTCCCAAATCCCCTCCCCTTGCCTAGTTGCCCTTATTTTCCCTGGTTCCTTCTGCATCCCTCGGTCCCATCTGTTTTCCTACTCCCCTTGTCCTTCCCTATGCCCCTTTGCTTCCTGGACACCTCCCTCCCTTTCCCTGGTTTCTTCCCCATCCCCATCCCCATGCTTTCCTGCCCCTTTCCCCTCCCCTAGTTGCCCTTGTCCCATCCATTTTGCCGCTTCTCCCACTCTTGCTTCCCATCCATCTACCTGTCTCCCTCCACTGGCTGGACCATCCTCCTCTTCCCTGCTTCTCATCCGCTTACCTGTCTCCCTCCACTGGCTGGACCATCCTCCTCCCTTCTGGCTACTCCCATCCTGCTTCCCTGTCTCCCTCCGCTGGCTGGACCACCTCCTCTCTTCCCTCTTCCATCCTTCCCACCCTGTCCATCCCCTCCACTGGCTGGACCATCCTCCTCTTCCCTGGCTGGACCATCCCATTCCCTGCTCCCATCCCTTCCCTGTCTCCCTCCACTGGCTGGACCATCCTCCTCTTCCCCCTTCACTACTCCCATCCACTTCCCTGTCTCCCTCCACTGGCTGGACTGGCCACCATCCTCCCTGCTCCCCTTCCCTGTCTCCCTCCCTGGCTGGACCATCCTCCCTTCCTGCTTCCCTGTCTCCCTCCACTGGATGGACCATCTCCTCTTCCCTGCTTCCCATCCCCTTCCCTGTCTCCCTCCACTGGCTGGACCATCCTCCCCTTCCTGCTTCCCATCCACTTACTTGTCTCCCTCCACTGGCTGGACCATCCTCCTCTTCCCTTCCCATCCACTTCCCTGTCTCCCTCCACTGGCTGGACCATCCCTTCCCTGCTTCCCATCCCCTGTCTCCCTCCACTGGCTGGACCATCCTCCCCTTCCCTGCTGTCTCCCTCCACTGGCTGGACCATCCCACTTACTTGTCTCCCTCCACTGGCTGGACCATCCCTCCTCTTCCCTGCTTCCACTGGCCCATCCCCCTTCCCTGTCTTCCCTCCCTTCCCTGTCTCCCTCCCTCCACTGGCTGGACCATCCTCCCCTTCCTGCTTCCCATCCACTTACTTGTCTCCCTCCACTGGCTGGACCATCCTCCTTTTCACTACTCCCATCCCTGTCACTGTCCCCCTCTCTTTCCCTCTTCTCACCCCTGGTTTCCATCTCCTTCCCTGTCCCCGTTTTATTTCCCCGATCTCCCCCTCCCTTTTCCCCGCTCCACCTTCTTTACTTCCCTACCTCCACCTACCCACACCACCCACCCAACTCCTTACCCTCTCCCTCCCCCCCTGTTCCCTTTCCTGTTCCCTGTCCTGGGCTTCCAATGTGAGTTTCTTTTTTCTTTCTTTCTTTTTTTTTTTAAAAATCATATGGAACCCTAAGTAAACCAAACTAGCTCTCTGAATAAATAGAACAAACTTATTCTTCTGTTTTAACACTTTGGAAGACATTATTAATCAGGCTAGAGAAACTCTCCTTGAATCTGAGAAAATCATCTGATTTTCAGAGTCGGGGGGGGGAAAAAGCGAACATCCGAGAACAAACAAGCCTGCTGGAAAAAAAAAATCATGGAACGCTCAATCACCCAGGTCTGGTACCGAACCCAGGAATCCAGTTTTTTTCCAATCAAGGTTTCCATGATTCTACGTTCAACACACTGCCACCCACGGTTGTTATAGTGTGTCACTCTGCTTCTGCATGCATTAATCAGACCGGTTTAGCGGCAGGCACATGTATGTGAATGCTATTTGTTCAGCCTTTTTTTTTCTGGTTGTTCATCATGCATAGACTTTGGGTGAAAATGTGATATCTTGCAAGCCACGAATTATAAATCAAAATTTTTATAAAAATCAACAATTTTGTGTACCACTTGGGTATTTCACTTACGTAAAAATATGCGTATATCAGATGTGGGTTTGAAAGCACTAACATGGATGATAAGTTGAGTGTGGAGGCTGAAAAGACATTAAATAAACCACTGAACTGACCTGAATTATAAATCATAAATCAAGGCAAGATGTTTGAGGTAGGCACAAGAGTCAACTGACTGGGGTTTGAGTGGACTGAAAAGACGATAAATCAGGAATGGGATGATGTGTTCTCATTTTACTTAAAATGAGCTGAACTGTATCAGTCGATGCGCAAAAAGTGAAGTATGCAATGAAACTGAAAAGTAATTCAAATGCACATTAATATAGTGAATGAATACTAGAAACTGTCTTTTGCTGAGCACATTTTTTTGACAGAGACAGAAATCCATGTTGGTGCTGCATTGTATAAATGGAGGATCTAAGCAGGTGCTTTTTCAGGAGAATATTCAAGCGCTGGCTATCAAAACAGTGGCTATGTCTGACCGTCATCTTACCTTAATGATCGCTTTGTGGGCTGCTTCAACACCATACACGTTTTGGATGTCCACAATGCTGTTGGTGTACAAGGCGCTCAGCTCCAAGACATCAAAGTACTTCATCATCTCCTGTTGATATAAAAAAAGAAAATCAGGCACTGAGCAGCACAATCTGACACAGGAGAAGGACACGTGACTCCTGGAAGCTATTTCACTAAGTGACAAGGCGCAATTCCATTCATCTGTTCATGATTATGGCATCTGTTACAATGTCCAGCAGAACTGTGTGTGCACCACATTGGTGGTGATACTGTACAGCATTATGAGCATTTTGACGACGCAGACAGCTGTGCTTTTCTCTCCGTTTTCCTCTCGGTCATGACATCACTTCACTCAAACCCCTCCCATGTTGGCCGATATATGTGTTCCATCCATTTGTAACAGAACTGACGTTGCAGGCTTCCATGCTCTAGTGACATCAAGCTGGAGTTTTTTCTCTGACCTGTTCAGTCAGCTGCTCTGTCTCAGCTGTTTATTTGCTTTGTGTGAGGTACTTCACCTGGTTCCAGTTTGACTTTCCAGAGTAACAATGGCACACAAATTCATGAGACATGTTAGGAAACCATACACAAACCCATCCATTAACTCATTCCTTATGGCTTTGATTGCTATATAATCCTTTCAAGATAAATGTATCTGTAAGCATATTTTTTTGTGTATAGTAAGTGAACATTTCCATTTACGTGATTTTTGTTGTAACCATAACCATAAAAGCACAAATGGCATTGTGGCCTTATTAAGCAGAAAAAAAAAAAATCAGAAATAAATGCTTCATATGTCAATCTCAAGTCTCTGACGTCCTGTCTTTCTGTACTTGTTTTCTTCCTAACGACAGATTCAGGGAGATGTCACCTAAATTTCAATACTATAAATATGTGGCTTTATGAAAGAATGCTGAAAATTTGGGATGTCAAAGCCAAGCACTGTGATAAATTTGAACATGTTCTTATTTGTTCTTCTTTCATTTCAAAGATCTCTATTAAACAATCCTGTTCTTATCTCATCTGTATGCTCTTAAGAGATCAATGATATCTGTTTACAAAATCTGACAGTTGAATTCAAAAGGAAGTGTCAAGATATTTCCTTCGTAACAATAAAACCAAGATCAAAAGATTGAGACACACAGATTCTACATTTATGGATGACAACTATCATGTTCTGCATTTTCACTGGTTTCTACGTGAACGTTTGTCTTACCATCAAGTTGACGCCCTCGGTGACCAAGTACAGTCTCTTCTGGCCCTTGAAGCGGTCATCGTCACTTCGCTCTGTCAGCATGCAGCGCTTGATGCCAGGTACGCTCTGTAGCGTGAACTTCTTCACTTCTCTCTCCACAATGGACTTGGCGTTCACCAAGAACCGTTGAGCGTCAAACTGCACACCACATACAGAGTCCCTGATCACTTTTTTTTTCGTATTCTCAGATAGCAGCTTGTATGCTTAACAGCTATGATCA
Source organism: Conus betulinus (assembly GCA_016801955.1). Lineage (NCBI taxonomy): Eukaryota > Metazoa > Mollusca > Gastropoda > Neogastropoda > Conidae > Conus > Conus betulinus. The sequence continues at coordinate 423,598 of JADBJO010000572.1, forward strand.
AATTTACACATTGGATAGTAAAAAGTCTATGACAGAAAATAATGCAAATGTAAGTGGATAACAAAATAATGGAGAGAAAAAAAAAACTTTGAACCCACTGGAGAGATGAGGAATTGAGTACTTCGACTCGCAGAGTCTTCAAAGCAAACTTCATTGCTTTGAAGACTCAATGAGTCGAAGTACTCAATTCCTCATCTCTCCAGTGGGTTCAGTTTTTTTTTTCCTCTGTTGTTTTGTTATCCTGTTTCGAAAGAACCCAGGCAGTCTATCTTCTTTCATATCCTATGCAAATGTAAATATTTTATTTCTGTGAATCCAATCACGGTAAAACCATGAAAATCAATCTCTGATTTCTATGATCAACCACAGTGGTACTATTGCTGATGCCATGGAGAAAAGAGGTGAGAGGCAGACTGAATGAAATTTGACGTTGAATTTCACGCATGTAACTGATGACAGTGTTCCTGGAATTTCTTGACCAATACTGCAGGTGCTGGTTGATGGCATGCTATGTTATAAAAGGATGCGTAGAGCACTGCCCTGTCACTGAGTCTTAGACGCAAAATGGAATTCCGCTGCATCTCAGCATCATGTTGTGAAAATCTATCTCACATTCTATGACCCTTTTCTATGGCCTGCTTTCACACTGACCTCAAATTCTGTTCTCCCTCCACCCACAAAGAACTTGAATCAGTTTTGGGTGACAACACATTCATGGAAAAAACACGTTCATAGTCAACACCACCACAGAGGGGGACGATTCACTCAGTCTTGTTCTGCAATTAATGTCATCATTAAGGGGCAAGAGATGGTGTCCTGTGTATGTTAACATAAGAACCGGCTCCACTGATGTGATTCAACAGCTGTGCAGCCTCTTCTGATACATGGCTTCATGATGATCTGATATTGACTGCTCCCTGTGAACAACAGCTCTGAAAATGCTACAAGATGAACCTGAGTGTATGGGCAAGCTAGAATGTGTAGTGTGACAGTATAGTGGATGGCTCAGCATAAAAAAAAAAGGTTACACACTGTCTTATCCACTGAGGACATAAGTATACTAACATTAGCAGAGACCTTTTTTTTTCTTTTTCAATCTATGAGATTCTCAGTAAGTGTGTACTTAAATAAAGTAACGTTTTTGAGTGTTTTTTTTTTCACCTACAATATTCTTCAAAATAGTGTCACACTTCAGCATTGTAAACATGTCTACTTTTGAGTCAGGAAAATTGCAAAGGCAACAAACATACTGACCCCATACACAACTTCACACCACCTCCCTTTCTTGTCTCTGCTGTAGTCATGGACAACTGACGTGGCCTGCAAAAAAACAAAAAAAAAAAAAAAAAGTCATAGTTAACGATCTGAAAACTAAAACGACAATGAAATGTAATGACATACATATGTCTTTAATAAGAAATACACTACCAGCTTAACACAAAGCAAAGCTCAGCCAGCTTTGGGGTAAAAAAACGGGAAAGAGGCAGACAAAAGTGAAAGATCTCACTGCACAGGGTACACTCGCAATAATGTCCTGAAGAACTTCTTGAAACTTTGATCTTAGAAGGGAATCTTTCCAAGAAATTGTTGTTAAAAGATCAGTCTGTTACTGTGCTTAAGGTTCAAGTCCCCAAGACCAATGGCTGAAGGGATGACAAACTTGGAAAAGATTCACTGCATCCACGGCACAGCATTATGGAAGGTAAAACACTTCCTTCTCCTTCCACTGGCTTAACCCCCCCCCCCCCCCCACACACACACACACATACATACACACACACACTGAATCAGGTACCTATTTACTACTAGGTGAACAGTGGGTTTTCAAGCTGTAAAAATCTGAAAATCTGACCCCACGGGTGGAACGAACTAATATCCATAAGCTCCACAAGCAAAATGCACTAGCCGATTGACAAATAGTACAGACGTACAGAACAATGTTCCAACAAATGATAAAAACAAGTAGAGGAAGTTTTCTTCAGGGGAAATAATTATTGCTGGCAGGTTTCAAGTCATCCATCTGTAGGTGTAAAGAAGGTTGAGCAAGCTTTTGGCACTGAGAGATCTCATGGTAACATGTTACAAGGAATGTTGTTTTCCATGTGTTCGGGAGTGTGACAGAGACCCATCCAGCAGGCCGCCAGGACAGACTGTTGAATTTTTTTTTTTTTTTTTTAGCTTTTACACTATAATCAGATACTTAACCAGACATGAACACAGTACATTCCTAGTCTGAGAACATATTGCAAACATAGAAAAAAACACACACAGTCATAACTGAATTTAAAACTGCCATAATGATCTATCTTCGATAAGGGAAAAAAAACCTGCATGAAAAGCAATTCTAGCAACAACAACAGAAACGAATAAACGGGTTTGGACCTGGACCTGAAAACCAGGACGTTGATGCTCACAACTCATGTTGTATTTACACATACAGAAGTGTACTATTTCCTACAAAAAGATCACCTTTGAGAAGGATCATGATTGGAAAAGGATTGCGCTGACTTCAATGCCCTGAGCAATGCTCCAATCTCAAGTGTGGATGAAGACCAGAAGTTAGACAAGGCTATGATTATAAACTAGTGAATCACTGGTACATGGAATTGTTCACAAACAAATTCAGACAAAAACCTTATGCTCTGTTGGTGTCTTAACGTGAAATGTACCCACCTTGAGCACTGCAATGCTCCTGTCGTCTGCTGCTTCTGTTTCTTCTGCTTCCGTTTTTCTTCTTCGTGCACTGACTGGTCTTCCTCTGGTGGTGTTTCCTCTGGAACTAAGGAAATACCTACACATGGAAATGTGTTCCAATGCCAGTTGGTTCTCTTGTACACCTGATGTAATACACAGGTTAAGGCTGAAACACCATAAGGCTGAGTCACTGTTCCACCTTCATCTCTGTTATCCATCTAGCCAATGCTTTCATAAAGCTTTCTTCTGTATGAAACGGGTAATATTTTATGTCAATATTCTTCAATCTGAGGAATGTTTATTTTAATGCTAATATCCATTATCGTGAAGCAACATCAACTTAAATGTTCCCATCCTTTTCTTTGTGGATTTGTGGTGGCCTGACAAAAGAGGAGTAAGCTCCATAGACTGCTATGTTCTGTTCTGTCTCCGTCTTGTCCGCACTGCTTCAAAACCATTATTTAGGCCGTCTTCTTGCACTGCTCAAAGCTCTCCATGACACCATCATTCCCTGACATTACAAAAGCCGTCACCACCACAACAGTTCAACACACAAACAAACATTTGACCATCTCTTTGAGGACCGCTCATCACAGATGTGTAATTTCTATGTCTGTTGGGATCTGCCTGATCAGAATGCATGCCGACATTCTGTCTGGACAAGCATTAGCTCACGTAGTACTAGTGATTCCAGCAACCATTTTGAGGGAACAAACTCTGTTCTGGACAGGCATTTGAAAAAGAAACACAGTGACCAACAACTTAGGGAAACACTCTGGGTGTCATGAGAATCACTGAGGCAATGCTGAAGGTCAGATTAAGCTCCCTTATCTCACTATTTTTCTTCACTGAAACATTCTGAATAGCTATGGCATTATGGTGGCATTCTCACCAAGTAGGAATAAGGCACTTGTTTGGAGAGGTTAAGTACGAGAAAAAGATGATCTGAGAGGCTGGATTATGTTGGTGATGGTTAGTCTTCACATGAAATTACTGATTCCCTTTCTTGTCCACATATCATGTTGATTTTCTGCATTCACAATGCACTCCTGCTTCCTTTCAATTGATTCAAGGAAGAACACCAGTGATTCAAAAATGGCATGTTCCTCCTAAAATCTTGTTCAATGTAACATACGTGCCATGACTCACTAGAGCTGATGCTGACAGGAAGCTGATTCTGGTCTTACAGAAAACACAGGCTCTTTCAGGATAACCAAATGCAGACCTAGAAGTGAGGATAAAATCAATGTAGTGACTGATTACCTCCCCTGACAACATCGTCCTCTCCCCCAAACCACTCCCTGTAAGTCCTCCTTTTCAGCACCCTACCAAGTTGGGGCTGAACTGAAAGGATGCTTCTTCCTCTGCGTACGCAGGCTGATACTCCTGCGGACACTCCCTGCATAGACAGGCAGGTATTAAACCCATCTGCCCAACAAAGAGAGAGGAGTTTTGTGTGTATGACCATTTTTATCCTGCCATTAAGGCAGCCATACTCCAACTTCGGGGAAGGTGCATGCTATGTGTAACATGTCATCCATACCAACGGCCAAACTGACCTTCTCTTCTGAAAGCTGGTGATGGGATTTTATGTGTGTGTGTGCAAGATGTTATGCATGTGTTCACACATGGAACCTCAGTTTATAGTCTCATTTGAAGGTCTGTATGGAAAATGGAGTCAGAACCAATGTTAAACTCCGAGGGAGAAATCCCCCTGTACTGAAACGGCGGCTCGGCGAAATTTGAACCTGCAACCCCAGGATTGCGAGTCCGGCAATCTACCACTGAGCTATTCTGGCCCGACGAAAGGGTGCAAATTTGCAAAAAAGTAAAGATGATGTGTAACTGCCCAAAAAGAAAAAGAAAAATTTGGACAGAAATAAATGTAGATGTTGCAGTCTATAAATGCTACAGCAGACGATGAAAAGACTCAGCATAAATTTACCATCCATTTCATCCGGCTGTGTGGAATCTTCCCCTTCTTTCCCCTCGTCCTCCTCCCCTTCATATTCCTGCAAATCTGTGTGGCGCTGCATCTCCTTCACTGTGCTTGCATCCCCATCATTTGCTTCCACATCGGAATCTCCATCGTCCACTGGTTCAGCTTCGTTAGCCTCTGTCTGGTTTTCTTGGCTCTCCCCACCACGTACTCTCCTCTGGAATACAAGGCTGGACAGAAATGAGGCTGGGGTAAAGATATACATACTGGTACTTCATCTCAATTTATGGAAATATGAGGCTGGGGTAAAGATATATATACTGATACTTCATCTCAATTTATGGAAATGTGTATAAGCATGTACAAACTATATCAATGCTATGTGCATGTGCGAGCATGCACACACACACACATACACATACACAGAACAATGGAACCTCCTGACAAAGACCTCTAAATAACAAAGACAACATCCATTAAAGATTTTTTTCACCCTCATACCTACCTGTCCCAACAAATGGCTTTTCTCAGTACTACATCCCCTTCAAATTAACCAGGTGAACAAGGAAGTTAATCATGCTTCATTTTCCTGGTACATCCATCTGTGATAATCACTCACACATTCATCATATCCGACTGTGAACAGACAACTCAGTTTCTTTCTTTTATTCTGGCAAGAAACCTGTGCCTAACTTTGTTACCCCCTTTTTTCTGACTTCATTTTTTTTTTTTTTCAGCATGGATCCTTGAAAGCCACTTTTCAAGCTGGCTTATGTTTTGAATGTGCAAACGTCTTTCTCTCTTCCTGCACAAAGGAGAATCTTGACCAAAAAATCCAGAGAGCTTACAGTATCTCTGCCTCTTCCCTACGCACTCTGTTGTTGACTTCCATTTGGGCATCTCTTGCTTTGTTATCGGATACTTCAACTTTGACTATTACCAGCTCCCATGTCTGCCTCTCTTGTCACAACGTATGCCCTTACTGGGACAGTCACAAGGCCTGCATTTCATGTTCATCTTGTGCCCTGTTTGAACCATATAACATGTGTGAAGATTGGTCCGGCAGAACGTGGAAGCGCAATCACAAAGTACGATATCTGGGTTAACCTTGAAGACAAAGTCTCCCTCAACAGTCTACTACTTTTGGCAAGACAGATGACAAGCACTCTAACTATACTGGATCTCATCAGTCCCAAAGTATGGGAGAAGGCGCCAGTCTCTCCTTTTACCCACGCCATGGTCATGACCCTTGGGTGTCATGAACCTGAAGCAGAGTAGGACAGGAACAAATTTTTATCTGGGAACATGCTCTCTTGCTTTCCTCCCACAAGGTTCAGCCTTGATGGCATCTCTCATGGAGCAAGGAGGAACATTTTTCCTTGTCTACGCCACTTTCATCTTTCAACAAAGATTCCCTCTCTCCTAATTACTGTTATCAGTAGAGGACTTAACAAGTAGTGCCCTGCATAGCGCACATGTTACATCAAAACATTCACCAGAGAACAGTAAAGACACTGAGCAGCTGCACAGTCTCGTCTGGCAGGTTGACTCATAGTGCCCTTGGGTCAACTGCTCCCTGGGGACTGTAAGTGCTGAAGCTGCCACATGATGTAGCTGTATGCAGCTTCATATCACAGAGCTGGAGTGAGCAAGGCAGGAATAATGCGACCAAGAGCCTTGGAGGATGAGACAGAAAAATCACCCCCAACCTTCCCCCTCTGGGGACCCATTCTTTGTCAGGTCTTTACTGTACTTTATACTCCGATACTATCACATATGTGACTGCACAACGTATGTAAATGAATGTATGTATGCATGAGCAAGTGTATGACTTTATGTCAGAATCGGTCACTCCATATCACTGTGTACAAAGCACTATTAACCTAATGTTATATGTATATCAAACAGCAAAAAACTATTTCAAAGAAAATTATTACAAGGACAGCTGAACAGCTGAAAGTCTTCAAAGGAGATTTCCCCCTCATGCAAGCGCTTCAGCCCTGAAACTCACACACATATGACTAGAGATGTCTTCTTTAAAGAAAAAAAAAAAAAAAAGGTATTTTTGTTTGATGTGCAAAGATTACAGTATTCCAGTATCAACAGATGCCTGACACATGCCCACTCATACCTGTGGATTCAGAAATCCTTTATCTGATGTTCAGTGATACACGTTTGTACCATCACTTCTTTACTTTGTACTTCAACATCACAGCAACAAGATTATAACAACATCCACTTAGCCCACAAAACAATGCCATGTAAGCTGGAAACAATCTCTTTTAACAACTACCAATGACAATCCCCACTCTGACCAGAACTTACCGTTCAGGTTCTCGTTTCTGCTTTTTGGTGGCTTTGTAGATGGCTTCTCCCAGACGCTTAAAGAAACTTTCTTCCAACAACATTTGGACAATGGCTTTGGGCTTCATCTGCAGCTTATCACTGTACATTCTTCTGGGTAAGATGGCAAGTCGGATTCGGTACAATCTCTTCTTCTCCCTAGAAAAAAAAAAAAAAAAAAGGAAACTGGTTTAGAAAAAAAAAGCAGATAAGCCTGGATCTTATTATACTTCCTGACATGCATATTTAGCATTTCATGAAAGCTTTGACAAATGCACTAGCACTATTTGGCCAAAAATACTGGTAACACAGCGCTAACATGCCCTGTGAGGTGTGCCAATTACCTTCCTTCCTTTCAATGCTGAGTTAAATTCATGTCACCAGGTCCACAACAAAATTAGCCCATGCCTACTACAGTGATTTTAGTTGGTAAAGATGGGTGGGAAAATGAGTTTTGACACAATGAGAAAGCTAGATAGAGAGGGAGCGATTTGAAAAAAAAAAATCCCCACTTTTGAATCCACGTGTATCATGCCCAATAAGTACAGAATCAATGTAAGAAAGGACAGTTACCCTGATGATTTGTATCAATAGCATACAGGCATGCACAGCTTTGACAAAAGAAATCTCACGATCAAATCATCATCCCTGTCATTCTGAAGTCTTAGAGGCAGTTATTTACAGAAGAATTTTTCTGACACCAGAAAACAGCCTGAATGACTGGTTTGAAAGGCACAAAGCACCAGAACACTGCTACACCATAAAGGCCCTGACCTCAAGTGTTCCTGGATTCAGACAGTTGATGGCCTGCACCAAAGTAAATACCCTGAGCATGGTCGGTTACTCCACATCAAGATGTCTACGCAGAGATCTTCTTTTAAAATCTCATCGTGAGTCTGGAGTTGTATCTGCTGTGGGTCCTTTCCCGACTGTCACAGCAGCATCAGTCCGGCTGGCCACTGTTTCCTATCCTCATCATCATCGGCTACAATATCAGACAGTAGTACGATGGTCAGGGAAGGAACAACCTGGCTCACAAAGTTTTAGGAATTCAGATGGGAAACATCCTTATGGAACATGACGTCCTCTGATGACATGTAGATGCTGCCTCTGTAAACAATCCTGTCCATCCCAATCAAAGGTCCATCTGACAGTTGTTGTATCATTTCATGAAGAAACGACTGACCAGCACTCTGTATTATTGTGCAAATCAGGCATGAAGTCTCGTCAAAGATGCCTTTTTCCCACTCTTCCTTCTTTCTGTCTTTTTTTTTCCTTCTTTTTTCTTCTTTTGTTATTCACCACCTCTTCTTCTTTTGTTATTCATCTTGATGTCAATCCTGCACCCTGATTTCATTCATTAGTAAACAGATGTGGTGAAGCATAATTACATGGGCAAGTCTGTGCCCTGTGACACCTCCTTGATGAAACTGAAACTGTGTGTCTGCACACACAAAATGACTGAAAACAATACTCTGGTTAGCAAGCTATGACTGTATACAGAAAATACAATGGCTACATCTGTTTGCTGAATGATTATCTAATTAACAAATACGGAGGTACTAGAATAAAAACAAATAAAAAATAAATGGAAATTGCAATGTAATCACACTGGACAAACATGACTCTTTCATTAAGTAGAAGGAATAACCTGGAAAGAAGTGGAACACGCACTTACCCTGCACTCGACTGAAGGTAATCAGAGATCTGTATGTCTTCTAAAACCTGTAAAACAAGAACATTATCTACATACTGTGACAGGTAGCCTTTTCGATCACATGATCATTGTCTTTCTTGATAAATTATAGAATGGAAACAGAATTTAAAGAAAAAAAACAACATACATAAATATATATAAGTCCACTCCCACTAACTATATATTTTCCAAACTGATTCATAACCATTGTCCAACGATATCAACTTTCTTCATACACCTGACTCCTCACAGTCGTCTTTACAAACACTGCGCACTCAGATGGCGATTCTTAAAACTCTTTTCTCCTAGTCTTTGAAAGCAAGTTCCCATGAATTAGTACTGCTTGGACAGTTTCTGGACAATGGTCAGCCCAATCTCAACCCCATCTGCTGTCCCTGCCCCGGGCTCCCCATCACTTATCTCTATGCCAGGCTAGACATATAACATTCAGACACGCTCAAATCATTTCAGGTAGACACACTCACATCATTTCAAACAGACACACATCATTTCAAGCAGACACACTTGCATCATTTCAGGTAGACACACTTGCATCATCTCGGTAGACACACTTGCATCATTTCAGGCAGACATCATTTCAGGCAGACACACTCACATCATTTCAGGCAGACACACTCACATCATTTCAGGCAGACACACTCACTTCATTTCAGGTACACACTCACATCATTTCAGGCAGACACACTCACATCATTCAGGCAGACACACTCACATCGTTCAGGCAGACACACTCACATCATTTCAGGCAGACACATCATTTTTCAGGCAGACACATTCACATCAGTTCAGGTAGACACACTCACATCATTTCAGGCAGACACACTTACATCATTTCAGGCAGACACACTCACATCATTTCAGGCAGACACACTCACATCATTTCAGGCAAACACACTCACATCATTCAAGCAGACACATTCACATCATTTCAGGCAGACACATTCACATCATTTAGGCAGACACACTCACAACATTTCAGACAGACACATTCACATCATTTCAGGCAGACACATTCACATCATTCAGGCAGACACACTCACAACATTTCAGGCAGACACCCTTACATCATTCAGGCAGACACACTTACATCATTTCAGGCAGACACACTCACATCATTCAGGCAGACACATTCACATCATTTCGGCAGACACATTCACATCATTTCAGGCAGACACATTCACATCATTTCAGGCAGACACACATTCACATCATTCAGGCAGACACATCACACATCATTCAAGCAGACACATTCACATCATTTCGGGCAGACACATTCACATCATTTCGGCAGACACATTCACATCATTTCAGGCAGACACATTCACATCATTTCAGGCAGGCAGACACATTCACATCATTCAGGCAGACACATTCACATCATTCAAGCAGACACATTCACATCATTTCGGGCAGACACATTCATCATCATTTCGGGCAGACACACTCACATCATTTCAGGCAGACACACGTACATCATTTCAGGCAGACACACTCACATCATTTCAGGCAGACACACTCACATCATTTCAGGCAGACACACGTACATCATTTCAGGTACACACACTCACATCATTTCAGGCAGACACACTTACATCATTTCAGGCAGACACGTACATCATTTCAGGCAGACACACTCACATCATTTCAGGCAGACACATTCACATCATTTCAGGCAGACACACTCACATCATTTCAGACAGACACACTCTCACATCATTTCAGGCAGACACACTTACATCATCATTTCAGGCAGACACACTTACATCATTTTCAGGTACACACTCACATCATTTCAGGCAGACACACTTACATCATTTCAGGTACACACTCACATCATTTCAGGCAGACACACTTACATCATTTCAGGCAGACATTTTACATCATTTCAGGCAGACACATTCATATAGTTCAGACACATTCATATCATTCAGGCAGACACACTTACATCATTCAGGCAGACACACTCGCAACATTTCAGGCAGACACACTCACATCATTCAGGCAGACACATTCACATCATTCAGGCAGACACTCATACATCACTTCAGGTAGACACATATAGTTCAAACACATTCATATCATTCAGACAGACACATTCATATTCAGGCAGACACATTCATATCATTCAGGCAGACACACTCACATCATTTCAGGTAAACACACTCACATCATTTCAGGCAGACACACACATTTCAGGTAGACACACGTACATCATTTCAGGCACACACACTCACATCATTTCAGGCAGACACATTCACATCATTCAGCCAGATACATTCATATCATTCAGGCAGACACATTCATATCATTCAGACAGACACATTTATATCATTCAGGCAGACACTCTTACATCATTTCAGGTACACACACTCACATTTCAGGCAGACACACTTACATCATTTCAGGTAAACACACTCACATCATTTCAGGGTAGACACACTCACAACATTTCAGGCAGACACACTCACATCATCATTCAGGTAAACACACTCACAACATTTCAGGCAGACACACTCACATCATTTCAGGTAAACACACTCACATCATTTCAGGTAAACACACTCACATCATTTCAGGCACACATACATCATTTCAGGTAAACACACTCACATCATTTCAGGTAGACACATTCACATCATTCAGGCAGACACATTCATATCATTCAGGCAGACACTCACATCATTCAGGCAGACACATTCATATCATTCAGAAAGACACATTCACATGATCCGATAGAAACATTCACATCATTCAGACACATTCACATCACTCAGACAGACACACATCAGACAGACACACATCATTCAGACACTTTCACACCATTCAGTCAGACACACTCACATCATTCAGACAGACACATTCACATCATTCACACACACTCACACCATTCAGACACACGTACATCATTCAGTCAGACACACTCACACACCATTCAGTCAGACACACTCACATCATTCAGACAGACACATTCACATCATTCAGACAGACACATTCACATCATTCAGACAGATACATCCACATCATTCAGACAGACACACATTCACATCATTCAGACAGATACATTCACATCATTCAGAAAACACATTCACATCATTCAGACAGACACACTCACATCATTCAGAAAGACACACTCACATCATTCGGGCAGAAACATTCACATCATTCAGACAGACACATTCACATCATTTAAGGCAGACACATGCACATCATTCAGACAGACACATTCACATTATTTCAGACAGACACATTCACATCATTCAGAAAGACACATTCACATCATTCAAGCAGACACCCATAACATTCACCAAAACACACTCACATCGTTCAGACAAACATCATTCAGGCTGACACACTCACGTCACTCAGGCAGACACGGTTCAACTTCAGGTGCAGCTTCCTGGCAGCAGCGACGGCCTCCGGGGTGTCCAGCACAGGGACGTCCATGGAAGGGGTCTGGATGGTGGAACTGGCTGTCATCAGCAGCACCTCACGTAACCGTGGTATTCCCATGGTAACGTTCATCTCTCTCCGCGGCCAGCAAAATGGAAGGTGTTTAGTGTCATCTGCGTTGTCTGCTCTCCCAGTGACTGAAAAGGATTTGAGAATCAGTAGTATTTTCTTAACAGTTCTCCTCCGAATACACCTTCCAAAAGTTCCACGAACAAAATGGCGACTTCCCATGACTATATGAAGAGAATTGCCATGCTTTCCCCCTCACTGTTGGCTATCTGTATCTAATCTGACTACACAAAATTCTGCAGAACATTTAACCTGTATGCACCAAGCCCTACCAGCTGTCTCAATCACTTTACCTGTATACATGAAACCCTATAGGCTATCTATGTGACTCAAACTGTACAAGCAAAACCATGAGTTATCTCTTGTCACTTAACATGTAAACACAAAGCCCAGCAGGCTGACTGACTTCACCTGAGCTCACAAAACCCAAAGCTATCAACATCAATCACATTAACTGTGAAAACCACAAGCACTACTGGCTGCCTGTAAACATCCCTTTACCTGTGCACACAGAACACCCACAGCCTCCCCAGGTTCACACAGCGACTTCATAACTTTGTAGTTGACCAGCTTGGTGAGCGTGTCACACTCCGCCACACTCTGCTGCTCTTTGGCTTTGTCCTGGCTGTTCTTTCCCACCTGCAACAAATGAAGACAACGTCAGTCTGAGCGTCAAGATCAGCTGCTGCTTTACTAGACAATGTTCAGATGACGGAAGATCCTTTTGGTATCATGCAGTTTAGAAACAAGAGTTTGACTATTATCCTTTTAGTTTCTACCCTATTCTTCCATCCATCATTTCTAGTTAATCTGCCTGTGTCAGGCTAGAACACCAAGGCTACATCAAAATGTGGTTATGCTCTGCATAGTTATGCAGTGATTGTCTTCAGTTGTGACCAACTCCTAGCATTACATTATCAGTCTCCAAAGTCCCCCGAAGTCGGAACGTGGCTGCCTATGTGGCAGGATAATCAAAAACGGTCAGACACGTAATGTTCTCATCCCAAGCTGATGCATTTGTACCATAGTGTTCAAATATTTTGGTTGTTTGGATGATCCCTGGAGTCTTTCAGCCAGGGTACGACAACAACAATAACACCAACAATTTCTAGTTAACAGTAGTTCAACCCTATTCTGCCCATTGAGGGTGATCCTACGTTTCATTCCGATTTTTTTTCCTTTAATCTCTTGTGCATTAACAACCACCTTTTGAGCACATCTGCTACAAAGAAAGTGGCAACCATTTTCTAAGTGTTTTGACTTCAGCCCCAAAATTTCATTTTTTCAACTCATGTCAAGTATGACTGTGAGTGACACTATTGGGAACTGTCCATTTAACAAAACTGTGGATGATGTGTAGCAGACCACAGGCTGCTGACCCGACAATGACAGCTCAGAAAGCAGTGTAATCCACACATGTTGTTTGCAGTTGCTTCAAACCTCAGCAGCAGTGAGTAATATAATCAAGGGGGGAGTCAGTGCCATGAGCATCCGGCCAACGAGGGGTGGAAAATCGGTCACTGCTCTGTGAAGATTTTGACGTCACGCTATACATGATGCCCAAACAGTTTTCCACGTTGAGTTCCCAAGGCAGACCACAGAGCCAGGGTCGAACTCACCTCCTGTAGCTGTTTTTGAATCAGGTTCACCGACGTCTGCAGTTTCTCCGACAGGACGCCGTTGTGCTGCTGTGGCCAGAACCTGGACACCACAGGGTCGGGACAGCGCTGGTGCCTCTTCATCCACCTGGAACATCACATCTGGACACATGCACGGGTGGGAGGAAAACAGTTTGTCATGAAACACAGAGTGAATGGTGGAGATACAGGTATGAAGCCTCATGGGATGCAGCGCGCACACACTAACATACACACACACAAATGAAAGCCTGCTTTTACATTTTCAGTGGCACATGTAAAAACAAATACTGGGTGTAAGCACTGATATATACTTCTCAGCAGACACATGGACAGACTTCCATTTTCTGTTAAAGAAAAAAAAGCGCAAGAGTAGTTTTTACTTTTCCCCCTAATTTTTATACTAAGTAAATTTTTTTTGTTTTGAAAGTCTTACATATATGAACATTTAATATGAGTAAAAAAGCACTTTATGGCAGACTTGTTACAAGTGCGTAACTTTAAAATATTGAAACTTTATTAAATTAAAAAATATCCTTAAAATCAGACGCACATGTCTTTGTATAGTCAAAGTCAACAGCTGCTATTTCAAAGAAACAGACTCAGACTTGCAACCTTTCCTCTTCACAGTTTCTGCTCAGGAGGACAAACATTCAGACATTTGCACAGTACATTGATATGATCTGAGTAGTTAAACGTCTACTGTTCTTAACCCGTTGAGTGCCTTTAAGCCGTCAGCTGACGCCGTAGTAAAAATGTACTTCCAGTGCCTATGGGCCGTCCACTGACGTCATGCATTTTTCTTGAATTTTCATTCGTTACTATTCCTATCAAAGGACTGAAATAGAGTGTGCGTAGTAAGCCCTATATGTCTGCAGTATTAAAATGATATACAAATGACCACACGTGAGGGGAAAGACCATTTTTCCTCATCACTGACTGGATGGCCAGCCAGTGCTTTGTCTCGCTTGCAAAGATGGCGGCGCAACCTTCGACGAGCGTAGCGACCAAATCAACGTACTTACACAGCTGAGCGGGCTCTGCTAATCATTTTTGACAAAGATAATAATCTTTTATTCAGCGACTCACTCAAGCATGAAGGTGAGATGATGATAGTGATGGAATTGCCGACCATATTCGTCAGTTATTGAGTTGTGCTGTGCGATCTCAAGAGTGTGTTCAGCTGACTGGTTACCAACATCGAACGAGCTAGCCTAGTGTGTACTCTGCACTGTGTGCGAGTGGCCAGCGAGTGTTAGTCAGCGCGAGAGGGGAGCGCGGCCTGCTCGCGGCGTGACACGGGCAGCAGGGAAAGGGTAGGGGAAGAGGAGGAGTGAAAGAGAGGGTTGAAGTCCAGCAAGGGGGCATGGTGGGGGGAGGGGGGCGTGGTCGTGAACTGACCTGTCTGCATGAGATGTGAGCATCTGGATAGACTTCTAGACTGTTTTACTTCATTTACAGGTGTAATGTGACAATACAAACTTTATTTTCAACTTTTTTGCTTTGTGTTCTTTTTTGGATGTGAAGCTGTAGTGGTAAATACATATGTTTTTGATTGTGCAAAAAAATCTATCCAAATCTAAATGCTAAATATTTCTTTTATGATCAAAATTAAAACAAAAGAAGCCCAGATTCAAAATCTCCATTCAATTTCCTTCAAAAATCATATATATTTCATTTTTATATCTTTTGTAGTTTCTGAGCTAGAATTTTTGGTTAATTATTACCCCCAAATCATTAGATTTCCCTGGCACTGGGCCAGCCTTGTTATGTAATATTTTCAGGCAGTGAACGGGTTAAACTGGTCATCCAACCACTCCTGTACACACTGCAAGCGTATATGGGCAAGTTCACTGCATCTTGTAGACAAATGCCTTAACACAGGCCTGCATGTACACACACACGCACGCATGCACACACCAACACACACATCAGCATATGGTATTCACACGAATTCAGGTCTATGCACCATTTTTTCCTGCCTGATATCACTCTGAGAGAACAGACATTACACAAAACACTGAATTTCACCAGAGACAACACCCTTGTGGCCGTTAATTAAAACAAGGTTAAATTCGCCTAGCCTACTGACCATGGTGGCCCAATGCATAAGTAGTAGTGAGAAAGTTCTTAATGTGTGGTTCCGGTCTTGTACAGAGATGGATTTGGTCGGTGATGCAGTAATGGTCCGTGTCTGGGGCATGGCATGATGGAAGGGAAAGCCCATCCCCAGCTTTCCTCCACCTTTTACCCTCCCTGAACTGAATCAGGTACCCTATCACTGTTGGGTGAACAGAGGGGATTTTCAAGATTAAAAAACTTGGAAACCCACAAGTTTCAAACTCACACCTGTCAAATCTGCTTGGCAAATGCTCCAACCATTTGACTACAGATCCCTGTCGTCATGTCGTTTTTTATTTGTCATAAAGTGCACACTGCACAACAGATCTGGAGAGCAATAACTTATCTGAAAGAGTGGCGTTCGAACCAGCACTTAAGGTCTAGTGCAGAAAGGGACACAAGGAAAAAAAAAAAAAAAAAAAAAAAAAAAGAAACGACCAAAAACCACCACTACACAAGACTAAAACCACAGAGTTTGGATCTTCTCAGTGCTAAGAGACGAGCCTTATCCACTAGGTTTACCACTCCACTCTATGAAAATGAAAAAAACTTTAGCAGAAGTCTTCATAAGGAATTGCACCCTCCTTTAAAATTCTCTTCAACGTTTTACCGAAGAATCTTTTACGTGCTTTCACATACTTGTGTTTTTTCTTGGGGTCCAGACTTCTCCATTCTACTTCCAGAGTCTTTGTGTGGGCAGATCGACCAGTGGCTTCACACACTTTGGCCCTCCCCATTCACTGCTGTGCTGTGTTGATGGGAACGGCAGAACTCTAAGAAACCAGAATCCCGTTCCTTCTTCTCTTTGTGTTTCTTCTGCCATTTCATGACCTTGAGAGAAAAGAAAAAGTGAATAGGATGAACAGAAATGTTTCAAGCAAAATACAGATAACTGATTGTTCACAAAAACTACTCTACTTTCTACTGAAGTATACAGGTGACAATGCAAATCTGTAAACCATACTCAGTACAATAGCAATGCTGGAGAGCACATAAACAAGTATAGTTGAACATAAATAAACACATTTCTTACAAATAACAGAAAAAATAAATGATGTAATAAATGTTATTTAAACAAACATCTGAATTCAACTGATGACCTAATGAGTCTTAATCACCTTGTCACTTTAGTGTCATAACACGAGATGCTCATGTTCTTACTATCACACACATTAAATGTTTGTATTTATGATACATTTTTAACATTTAGAACATACTCTGTCATTCATTGTTGCAATGATTACACACAGAAACTCTCTGCTTTTTGCAAGGATGATAAAGTTCATCTGAATCCGAAAACAGCCGCAGGGGTCAGCGGTTGTCAAGAGCTGGCAAGTGGAAAAGTCTCAGGCTTAAACCCCTCAGGATCACCATTACAGTTGAATAGGCTCCAGGCCCGCTCCTACCCCGAGTTGAAGCATGCTTCGGCCTCACATGGGAAGACTGACAGTGATGCCCCACAGTGCAGTCTCATCCACCTCAAAGGTGTGTTTCTGAATCATGCTCAACTTTTCAGGCCGTCCATGTGTGTGTGTCTTTATCTTTGTAGCCTGGCTGATGCCAGAATGTATCCATTTATAAGAAAGAAAGGAAGCATGTGAAGCCCTGTCATTGAATAACAGACCAACAATTGTTAAAAAAAAAAAAAAAAAAAAAAAAAAAAAAAAAAATGCGCGCATGCATCATTATCATCCACATCAACAACAATCATAACACTTGTCTCAAATTATCATCCTCACTGACCGTCATAAAATTTCAAATTCAAATTCTCACTGATCACCATAAAAATCATTTCAAATTCCCTCATCTGTATCGATCATTGATAACCTGGTCTCAAACTATCATCCTTGCCGACCATCACCTACCTGATTTACTTAAATCGTCCTCCTCTACCGATCACCGGAAAAATCATCTCAAATTCTCATCTTCACTGATCACCATGAAAATGGTCTCAAATTGTGAGGTCTTCAAGGCCCTGCTCTCATGGCCAGCCCAAGAATCATCTTCCCCTTTATGACCACGCATACAGCTGACATTCAGACTGTACGCGTAAGTCAGGATGTGTAGCATGCTAGAAAATTGGTGTAGCATCAAAAAAAAACCCAAAAAAAAGTATCGCAAAATGTGCTTGAAGTACGTACTTTCTTCTTGTATTTCTCCACCGGTTTAGCTGTCGTGGCGTGCTCCAAGTCGCTGCTGATCACCTGCTGGTTCTTCAACAGGAATGGAAACTGTTTCTCTGCCAGCAGTGGAGTCTTGGTTGTTTCCAGCCCGTCCTCCCCATACAAGAACTGCCCAATCCCAACCGAACTCAAAACATGAGCAAGTCGCTTACAGATTTTATTGTCGGTGGAAACTTACAAACAAGCGTACACATGCACACAAACGAACATAAGTGTATGTGCACGTATGCACGCATGCATGTGCTCTCATACACAAATTATTGATGTACACATATATAGGCACATACATACAAAGATGCACATGTAATGTGCACATACTCACGCTCACATGCACACACACTTTTGTGCACATACACAAACGTTAATACTCACTAACACACACGTACACATGCAAGCGTTATGTTTCACTTGACACACACACACACACAAACACACAAGCACAAACCGACCTGAATGACGCTGCCATCACTGTCGCGCACTGTCATGTCGTATTTCACGGAAAGGCCTTCAAGATGTTTAATCAAACAGCGCTGCAGGTAACCACTGCGACTGGTCTTCACTGCCGTGTCCACACCAGACCCTGTCCAGGACAGACTTCTCATTGCAGCACACATCAAAATGTGCAGGCTATAAAGCACATAGATAGGTAAGCTGCACCTGTCAAATTTGTAAATCAAAAGAGCAGCACAGCAAAATTCAGGCGAAGAATTAGGAAAAAAAAAAAAAATTATGTGGACATCACCAGCTCTATCCAGTGGTGATGAAGCTGCGTCAATCTGAATAAGCAGACTTCCAAAGAAAAGCAGTCAAATTTTAAACAATGGTTTTCAGTTTTGGAAACATTCATAAACAGACTACATAACAGCTGCAAGAGTGGAAGTCAAGAAAGAAAAGATCCAGTCATAACTTTCAAAGCTGCCAAGGACACTCATAACAGGTGCACATTCTAACAGTAACTGACAGACTTTTAACTTGTAAGTATTCTAACAGTTCATGCAAGACTTTTATTCATTGCATATTCTGACAGTTATTGACATACTTTTAAGTAAGGCTAATCAATTCTGACAGTGATTGACAGATTCGTCGTTAGTGTGCACTCTGGTCGTGAACAAACACGTGAAAATGTTAACACCTAGACAAACAGAAAACCAATGAAAATCTCTTCAACCCACCTCTCTACCAGCCATGCAGTGGAAGAAGTACTCCTGAGGTCGGATGCCTGTCAAAAAACGACCAGTGACGAATCCCCTGGACCTCAAAGAAAGGTCATAGGGCGTGAAGGAGGGCAATGATCGACCACTCTGCATCAGAGGTGGACGACGCCCTTCCAGCTCAATCTGTCCCAGCAGACATGAAATCTGCATGCAGTTGACCTGGGGACAAAGGGAATTGTTAATCAAACTCTGATTTTACCTGCATTTTTCGCTTTTCACTGAACAGCTCCTAGACAATATTGTGTAATGCTAACCAGCTCCTAAAAAAAAAAAAAAAAAAACCAGCCAAAGAAACTCATGCATGGCATCACTGTAGACAAAGAAAATGTGGGATAAGAGCAAAATCTTTTTTTTCTCTTTCATCCCTACAACCTGATTTTCCAGTTTGCAGAAATCCTACCCTTTCTTCCTGCAGCCTGGAAAACCGGGCAGCACAAAATCCCTCCTTTCCTTCCTGCAGCCTGGAAAGTCGGTTCTTGTGGTAAGTGCTTTGAACTTCATGCGAGTCGCATCATCGGTACACGTCATGACCAAGTCGCTTGCGCGGCAGTGTTTATGAATGGAGTGGATGCCAGACGGCCCTAACAGCGTGGGAAAGTGGTCGCCGCTCTATTCTAGCTGGTTTGCTGCTGCATACGTGGCAGTTCTCACTTTACACTTTTTTTTTTTTCTCTAAATCCAGGAATGAAGGGAATACTCGTATTATAAGAATCTAGGAACAAGAAGAAGTAATGGTTCATAGAAAAGTAGGAATGAAAGAGTTAAACATACACATACAAACTATTGCACGCCAGCAGAGCATGTAGACATGCACATGTGAACATGATTGGATGCATGCATGCACTCATGTACATACACATGTGCACGCACACACACACACACACACACACACACAACATACCTAGCAGGTTAAAATCTATTTTCTCTCTCTGCTTTACATCTGTTCAAGTCTCTGACAGTTATGAACAGGACAGGTGAATTAAAACTGCTCACATCACAGGATCTTCTTTACATCATCGACATACAGCTCTGTGGAAATTGTTTCTATTCTCTGCACTCTCTCTTCATTGTTGAATCAAGAAAATGGCACTGCAAGTCTGGAGTTAACAGGAACCCTACTTTTGATACTCCGTGGATTTCATTTCATCTGCCATACATTACATCACATCTTTCTGTCCAAAATCACAAGAATTTAGACAATATTAGGAACGAACTGAAAACCTTTAATGGACACTTTAATTAGCACACCTCACTTTATTCAGCCTTAGTATTTGATAGTAAGGAACCATCATATGAAGAGATATCGTTTGGCAGGGTTCAAATTCGGGATTTCCAGAGACTTCTAACGGCTAAAAAAAAAAAAAAACCTACAGTTACAAACAGAATGATAAGATTAACTCACAGAGGATCCTTTGGCACCAGACTGAACCATCAATTGCAGGTTGTTGTCAGGGAAACTCTCTTGACAGTTCTTTGGGCATGGTGTTCCTGTCAGGTACAAACCCATGCAAATTCATCTGTGAAATAACCCTCACCAATATACAGCAACAAATGATCAGCTTGTAAATTTTTTTTTTTTTTTATTCCTTTCATTGAAGGTTCTTTAGCTGTTATTCCTTTCGTTGAAGGTTCTTTAGCTGTTCAACAATCCATTTAACAATCTTTGGTGAGGCATTTACTGTCATATATGTTGCCATACACATAAAATTCTTACAGATATCTCTGGCCATGGTTTTCCTGTCATATATGTTCACATGTACATTACACTCTCTTTGGCCAAGATGTGATTAAAATCCTAAACTGCATCATGTCCTGACACTAAAAGACTGTTTTAAAACAAAGCCTATATCACTGATTGTGTTTAAATCTACTGTTTTAAAACAAAGCCTATATCACTGATTGTGTTTAAATCAAGTGACATGAACTGTACCAAGCATCATTTCACATGACAGAAATGGCCTGAAGCATATAATACCTGACAATACTGTAGTCACAGTGTATCTGCAACAAAAGAAGGTCCTTTGTTCTTTTTAAATCTATTTTTCATCTTATTTTTGTTTCTATTCCAAAGACAGTCAAACACTTTAGAAAATATCCACTCTGCACTGAGGTTTGAAATTAGCAAAAAAAAAAAAAAAAACAAAAACAAAAAATGAAAATCTTTAACAGCTGGAAGCTATATACAGGGTGAGAGAACTGTGTACATGATCATTTTGCCTCCCTGCACAGCCATCCACAAACAGCCATCCACACTCCATATTCATAAAAGATTATGATTTCAAGTCTGCACTAGCCACTTACTGGGTGATATCGTCTTGCACAGAGAAAGTGGCCTTCTTGGCCGTCATGTCCAGTTTCTGCATGTCGTAGTCATCCTGGCCGAACTGGGATTCTCTAAGCAGCTGCAGCAGCTGAGCGTCGCTGCAGTCCTCTTTGGTCTTCCCAAAGGCCTCCAGGGCTGCCTTATGGCCCTGCTTACTGGACCTGGTCATGATCTTCCTCCTTTTGCGCTCAGCCTGGTCACAAAGAAATTGTTCGTTGTAATAATGGCATTAATGATGATAATGGCAATAATACTGTTATGCACGTGTAAAAGCAGAACGAAATCATTGCACACATAAGACAACTTGGATCAGGTTACAAACTATTAGCCTCAACATTTTGTTTTGTCCTGTTCCCCATACCCACTCCTCTACACACAAACACGTGCATACACACTAACACACACACATTCTCGTGCATACACACACACAGAGGAAACAGACAGAGAAAGAGGTACAGAAAGAAAAAGAGAGATGAAAAGGGGAACAGGGAGGTGGGGAACAGAAAGGATGGGGACTTGGACATGGTGGTAGGGCGGACAGACATGGACACACAGACACAAGAAAAGTGACAATGTTCCAACACATGTATCCACCCACCTTGTCCTTGACCAGAATATCCTCCACGCCCAGCGTAAATCCCCTCAGCTTCAGAAAGGCAGTGAACAGACGTCCTAGACAGGTCAACAGCTGACCGGCCACCTCTCCTCCGTACAGCTGATCCACACACACACACACACACACACACACACACACACACACACACACACACAAAAATACACACACACTCACGCATACAAAACTCAGAATTTAAAAACAATACTAATTTTGTACAAATGATAAAAAAAAAAAAAAGAAAATGCACAACAAAAGTCAACATACTAAAATGCAGGGAAGTCAATATCAAAGCAACTCCAGAATGCTCTTCAAACAATTCAGGATCCCCTTCATTCTGTTTGGAGAAATGTCTGCAAGAGAGGAAGCCATTTTTGCAGAATGAGAGTCTGGGATGAAGTACAAAGAAAAAAGAACAAAGCAAAAGGAGTCCGTCCTAACTGAAGGACCACTGCAGACTGGCTAAACATACGTTCATGGCTGATGTGTGATTTGATCATGAAAGGTCAGTAGAGGGCCTCGTGGGTGTGTTCTGAATGTGTTTAGACGTTTTCTAGTTTTCAAGGGCATGTTCGCCTCATGCTGGAGTAAGGCACTAGTTTATACATAGTTCATTATGAGAAAATGGTTCCTAGGATTGTTATTACCATTTGTGTTGTTCAGTTTTTGTTTTGTTTTGTTTCTCCAGACGTTTCTGGATGGAATAGCTGTTATGGAATATTCGCGATCGAGCTCTGTTGACTTCTGAGAAATCACAAGCCACGCCTTCTGTGTCTGAACTCAGAAAACAATGCTGAATGCGCCACATGTACATCAACAGGCCAACTGCCCACACATGAATGAATACAATGGACATATGTGTCACTTACATAAAATAAATTCCTGCTGCATTTATAGGTGAGCATTCTGAGCTACCAAGGACCTCTGTCAAATTAATGATGGCTGAACAGAGAAAACTGGTACAAAACAGTATGTCACCCCTAAAATACAGTACTGTCTATTGGTCTTCTTTATCTCAACATGTAATGCTGACAGGGAATTCATGACGGCTGACAGTTGAATCAGCAAATGTAAAAACTGAAGACAAAAGAAACTAGCTTTCTCTTCAAGCGTAAACACACCAATCTGCTATATTGGGTATATTTTTTGGTACTGTGGAGCATTCAGTGGAATTTTCATAAAACTGCATTCAAAAACTGAAAAATTTTGTTGGTACATGTGTGTACTGCACCCTACCTTTCAGGTAGGCATATTCCGTTTGTTGTGACAAATATTACAATAAAAAAATTTTTTTTAAAAAGGAATTACATCCCTTTGCCAAGCTGAACATATCCTGGATCAGTTCTCTCATCTTGTCTTAAAATCAGTTCAGAAGTTCTTGCATAATCATGCTGATGGATACTAGGTCTGCCCTTTAATCCAAATCCATACCATAGATCTGGTACAAAATTCAATTAGTTCATCCTTGGGCCAAATTCCACCCATCCACCAAATTTAACAAAAACTGGTTCAATAGTTTTTGTGTAATCTTGCTTGCTGATTGGCAGACAATCAAAACACACACACAGCACGAGTGGGTGAAAATCTACCGCCCTTGGCACTGTTAATGACCAGCAGCTATAAACTTACTAAACACTCAAACGCACATAACCCCGCACACATACATAACCTCACATGTGACCCTTACCTCATACACATAATGCACCAGACCAAAGGACGAGGGACCGCACTGTGCTTTATCCAGCACACCCTGCAGCAGCTCTCCGTGACTGACCAGCACAGTGCTCTCCCCTAGATCCAGCAGCTCCTCCTGGCTGACCTTGACCATCCAGGGGTCCTGCACTCGCTCCCTGATCCAGCTCTGTGGGAAAGCCATTGCTCTGGTCATTCAGATCACCTAGTTCCTACCTCTTTTCTGCCTATAGGTTATTACTTGACATCCTGTGACTCAGATGTTTTCCCAAATTTAAAAAGCGAGTAACAAAGACTGGTTCAGATACACAGACAGGAAGATTTTTTTTTTTTTTTAAATAATCCTTAGAGACAAATTTTGCAATAATTTTTTAGCATATTCCCTAGTTGAGTTATCTCAGACAAGAGTAAAAATTACAATTTCGTCTGGCAACGAAAGAGCTGAGAATAAATGAGAGGTATGGTTCATGACAGCGAACGGAGTGTTCGTGGTTAGTACATGTTGATAATTTGCCTAATGAAGATCTGGTATTGATGGCATTGATGGCTGTCGTTGACGGCTGGCACTGAACAGTGACACAATGAACTTAAGTGTGACTGCGTATGGGGGGGTGTTGGAATGTGCAGTGCAATTGTACAGCCACTTGGAGGGCATAAGAAATGGGACAGCCAAATAAAACATTAAACAAATGAAACAGGTATCAGGGATACTTCACCTTCTCTGCAATCTTGGTCCGGCTGTCCAAACTGAGGGGAGGTTTTTCCTTGGGGACAATGTTTAATAACAATGTCGATATAATCTGGGGAAAAGAAAAAGGAACTCTGTACACACACAAACAAGATTAATCTCAATTTCACTTCAGACAGATATTTTGAGACCTCAAGCACTATACTGGATTAAATGTAGACAGCCTTGAAGGTGTTAA
This sequence comes from Conus betulinus, assembly GCA_016801955.1. Lineage (NCBI taxonomy): Eukaryota > Metazoa > Mollusca > Gastropoda > Neogastropoda > Conidae > Conus > Conus betulinus. Next base: position 448,519 of record JADBJO010000572.1, read on the forward strand.
TTTCTCTTTTACTCTTCTGCTTCAATCTAAAGTCAGAATACTGTATAATCATCCTGCTTCAGTCCAAAGTCAGAATACTGTATAATCATCAACTGCATTGACGACAACTTTGTCATTTATTCTGTAATACCCTCCCATTTGAGATCATTTGTAGTCTACTCTTTAACACATCAACACATTAATAAACAAGAGAAATACAAAACAAAACCACAACTATATTACTCAATTCCATAATAAAAATAATCATACTTTGTGACACATCAATATCATGCTCACATTCACAGAATCCAGACATTTCTTTTAACAGAAATTTCAAAGTCTTTTCCAGAGGCTTTCAGAATAAAGAACTTTGTTTGTCAGTGACTTTAAAACCTCATGCCTAATGCAGTATTCACACACTTCTGAAACATGACTCTAGCAAGCTAACAGTAAGACAAGTGAAAATCAGTAGGTGACACTGATAATTCAACAACAACTTACAAGATAGCTATAGATCTTGTTCAGGACATTTTTCCGGTAATCCTGGTAGAAAAAAAAGGAAAACATTACATAGCTCAAGCACCTTCAAACCTGCCCACAGACAATGGCCTGCAAACAGCACACACAAACATACCTGTTTCCCACTCCAAAGAGGGCCAGGTTTCACCATGGCTGGTCGCAGAAGCTGCAGTCGCCCTCTCATGTCTGCCAGCGCTGCTTGCAGCAGGTTGCAGTAATCCTCTCTGTGCCAACACAAACAAACTACATGAACAGTTTCCGTCAGTCAAAACAAACAACTTTTTCACTTGACTTGATGTATACTGAAAAATGCTTCTCTGCTGTTGTTCTGCTCTTGTTTTAGAAGCTGATAGACACATGTCAAAATGCAGAAGGAGGGATGTCAAATATACTTAGGCATTTTTTTTCCATTCCTGCTCTTTCATAGCGTTATCTGCTTGTCGGCAAGTCATAGGTATCATCATCATCATGTTCATGGAGACAGTCATTGAAAAGATAAAATGTCACCCTCATATCTGCTTTCCAAATTTACAAAAACCTGTCAAAATTGCGCAAGTCAGAAGACAACGCATCCAGACGCATTTATTCATACACACTCCATCTCTAAGCTATCAGCTGTCATGAACTAATTTTTCTACATTCTTCCCCACTTTCCAGCCCCATCCCCTCCCTCTATCCCATCTCTTCTCCCTGACATCCATAATTTTGTTTTGTGTGTGTATTTCCCTGATCTAATCAAACAGAAGTCTTTTCATCCTGCAAAAAAAAACCCTGTGCATTGGTTTACAAAATAGATTTCTCTTTTCTCACCTGTTGAAGAACTGTCCTCGCACAGTGAGGGCGACCCCTGCCACCAGGTGATCCTGGATGAGGCCCGCCAAGGGAGCGCCGTCCTTCGGCACCAGGTACTGGTAGTCTGTGCTGGCTGTGCAACCACCGTCATCACCACATGGTCAACATAGCAGAAAGGTGACAATCTTTCCCCCTACATCCTTGAACAATCTTCATTGCCTTTTAGAATGAAGACATTAACAAATAACTCCCAATTCATGATCCTTTCTAACTTGCCCCTATGTGCATCATCACTGGAAGAAAAGTAATCAAAAATAAAAAAAAAAAAAAACCACTTTTTGAAACCATGTGAACATTTACAGACCACTTCAAAAGACACAAAACTGCATGAGCATGCATAAACATCATATATAATTTGTGCAATAAACACTGTACAGCATCTTGATCTTCACAATATTTAGTGCAATCTGTATTACAAAGAGCCAAAATCCGGCCTCAGCAGTACATGACTTAAACATCAATGGTTCTTCCTGCTATGCATTATATAAGAATTTTAATGAAAGCTTGTTTAAAAACAACAGATTACCAAATGCCATAGGCTTCGGCCCTGCCAAGTTCACTCTGAGGGAAGTGGGCATTCATCTCGTCACCGTCAAAGTCAGCATTATATGCCTTGCAGTTGGAGTAGTGCAGTCTCAGCGTCTTCAAACCACGCAACACACGGGCCTGCAAACAAGACACTTAACTGTCATGTTCAAAATACGGGCATCACATGACTATCTTATGACTGACTGCATTTGCCACAAAAATTCGGACTGACAGAGCTGACTGACTGCCGTTGAATGCTATGGTCTGACATAGTACAGTATATGACACCAAACAAGACACTAAATTGTCATGTTCAAAATAAAAGTCTATCGCACTTAGAAAAATTAATTTTCTGTGATGTATGTTGTGCTACTGAATGATAGAAGTCTGAGCAACAGCTGCCTGGAAAACAAACGCAGCAACCCTGGAGGAGAGGGTGGGGGTGGGGATACTGCTAGGGAGGAATGCTGTATTTTTTGTCAAATATCAGTGCTGGGTCTAGGTCGTCAACTGATCTAGCATTGTTTTATTACAGGGAATTAACCCTGTACACCTGCATAGAAAATATTGTGCTCACATTTAACATGTGAATCTGCAACAAACCAGTCTCATTTTTCTTTTCTTTTTTTTCCCCCCACTTTTTTTTTTCTCCATTTTCTCCTTGTTTCCAACCCCCCCCCCCCCCATCAAAATAGTAAAGCTGATCAAAAACCAAGTGTGGTTAGTAGTCATCCTGAATCATCTGTAAATGGTTCCATCATTATCCAGTATACTTTACAAAGTGGACATCCTGGCCTTGGTCTCAGACATTTTTTAACACACACTGGAATTTCAAGCTGCCTTGATCTCAGACACTGTTTAACACACACTGGAATTTCAAGCTGCCTTGATCTCAGACATTGTTTAACACACACTGGACTTTCAAGCTGACTCCAAACTGTTGTCATACAAAGAAATGGCATGCCCGGGTTCTTTTCAGGAATCTTTTTTCAAACAAATTATACTTTAACAATTTACTAGGATCCTCTGAGCTGCCACATACATCATTATAATATGTTGACAGTCCTCATATAATACTTGCAGCTGTTCATATCCATACAAATATGCCAGAATGCATAAGTGCATATATATGTGTGCTGTGTGTGTGTGTGCTGTGCGTATGTGTAATGTGTGTGTGCATACACACCAATACACATGTGCACTTCAAAACACACACACAACTACAGAAGTGGTGCGACCATGCTAGCTATATCTCCAAAGCATCTACGGACTCTCATCCACGAAAACTCCATTGCCAACTCTATTCTTTTTCATTTAACCAATCTATCACTTATCAGCCCTTTACCCTGCAAAACGTAGTTCCATGGCAGATGTGGAGTAGCATATACTGGCAAGTCTGCACATTGTGATGCCTCAAAACCAAAACTAAAATAGGAATGATACACAGAATAGTACTACTACTTATGGGAATATGTTTACTCTGAAGACAAAATCTGGCTTTCTAGGTGACAAGGTGATCAAAAACAATCATGCACACAATTCTCTCATCCTTTGTAAATGCAAGCGGTGATCTGGCCTTTGCTTGCGATGGTGAATTTATGGTATGATCTTCACAGCGTTCAGCTGGGGATCACTAACAAACCAATCAACCAACTGAAAGAGAAGTAAATAACAGTTCTGTTAAGTAACAATACACACTCACCTTGTGAGCCTGAATGCTGGGTCTATGTAAGGTGGGCTGTCTGTTCAGCAGCATCACATCACCGTTCTTCAGGTGCCGCAACACCTGGACACACACATACAAAACATCACATCACCGTTCTTCAGGTGCCGTAACACCTGGGACACACACACACAAAACATCACATCACCGTTCTTCAGGTGCCGCAACACCTGGACACACACATACAAAACATCACATCAACGTTCTTCAGGTGCCGCAACACCTGGACACACACATACAAAACATGACATCAACGTTCTTCAGGTGCCGCAACACCTGGACACACACATACAAAACATCACATCACCGTTCTTCAGGTGCCGCAACACCTGGACACACACATACACAAACATCACATCATCACCGTTCTTCAGGTGCCGCAACACCTGGACACACACATACAAAACATCACATCACCGTTCTTCAGGTGCCGCAACACCTGGACACACACATACAAAACGCCATCAGTTTCATTGAACATAACACACATTCTCCTGTTCACAGTTTCTTTCTCCAGATGCCAACCCTTATATTCCAGTAAGATTCACATACTTTTTTCTCTGTCTTACCTCCTGTGCCTGCTCAACAGCAGTACTCCTGTGCTGCTCTCTCACCCAATGTTGTCGGATATGGGTGGGTGTGTGGGCACAGAAAACACAGCTATTCCTAACATGTTCTTTTCACTTTAACATCATTTATTCCTGCAGAGGATAATCCCAATTCTTCTGTAGAAATTTTAAAAGCTGACAACAGATGAAATCAACCAAAAAGCACAGAGTGGGCATGTCTTCTTCATGCATCATCAAAACACCTTGCACACACACTATCCCACATAAGTATTTGTATGCCCTGTAACGAGTCGCATACCATCTTTCACTACATCGCCAATTCACATGTGACACTCACTTGCTTTGGAAGCTGACCACGCCCCGATGCATCACTAGGGGTAAGGAGTTGCTTAGCAACCGCTTCCCTCTGTGTCTGAGAGGTTGGGCTGAGTTTCGTGACACTGCCGTCTTCATTCACAACCGCTGATGCACTGAAAATTCACGGAAAACAATTAATTATCCTTGTTTTTTCTTCATCTGAAATAACCAACTTTTACATCTGATGAGATTTTGCAAAGTCATTGTATTCACAATGTATCATTACTTAAACCAAGCAAGTGCATAAGACGTGCAATGCTGTCTTTTGATTTATTTTGAAGACATAAATCTCCTCAACCTCAGACTTCACATTAAAACAAAAAAAACATCAAGTCCAAAAAAAAAAAAAAAAAAACCCACTTACCCAGGGTAAGTATGGGTCCATTGATGACATACTGACGCAGCTCATGGACGTTCCATGGAGTGACAGGCTGGGGGTAGGTCAGCTTCTGAGCAAACACTGCTGGCACACCAATTTCGTTGGTGTTGTTGATGCAGACATCTGGGGAGATGACTGAGCGAGCGGCGTAATTGACACGCTTGCCCATCATATGCATGCGAAACAAGCCCTCCTTCTTCTCAAGTAGCTGTAACAGGGCACAGATTTCCTCAGTGACAACTATGTACTGAATATGAATTCCTCTGCAAACTGTAAAATTTCACTCTGCAAACAGTGTAAAATTCCATCAATATCTGTGTATATAAGTCTTTTCTTCTCTCAGTAATCTGCACTTCATTCAATTTGAGTTCATTTCAGCATAATCTGCCAGTGTAAACAAGAATTTACTGCAGAAGCATTCACTGATCAATCTTTTTTCTCGGCTTCACAACCTTCCTCTACCTAGATACCTTTTTGACACATTCCAACTCACTGAACTGAAGAGAGAGAGAGAAGCATTCATTGATCAATATATTTCTTAGTCCTCAATTTCCATTCCTCAAAATACCTGTCAGACTCTGGAGAGAGAGGCATTCATCGATCAACATTTCCTAGTTTCTCAGTTTCCTTCCTCTAAATACCTGTCTGACGCCTTGCAACTTGTTGGACTGTGGGGAGAGTTTGTCCAAGTCGCTGTCTATCAGGGCATTGACGTGAGACTGGAGCTGAACCCACAAGGACCGCAGGCTGTCCATCGCCTTGTTGCCGTTCTCCTCCTGCTCCTGGCCACAGACACAGGCACCAGAGAGATTGTACAGACAGCTCATTGGCACCAAATTATTAGAGTTCTTTAAAGGTCTTTGAAAAAGTGGATGAATGTGTGCGCGTGTGTGTGTTTGTGTGTGTGTGTGCATGTGTATGTGAGTGCATGTGTGTGTGTGTGCAAGCGTGTATGTGTGTCTGAATGTTTGTGCATGGTGTGAGATGTGTGTGTGCATACATGCACATTTGCATGCATGTGTCCAGCATGTGTGTATGTGTAATGTGTGTATATGTGCACACACACACGCATTTGCATATATGTGTCCAGCGTGTGTGTGTGTGTGCGCACATATGCACATGATTGTGTGTGTATGTGTGTATGTGCGTGTGTGGTGTGTGTGTGTGCGTGCTGTGCATATGTGCTGTGTGTATGTGTGATGTGTGTGTGTGCACGCACATGCATTTGCATGCATGTGTCCACCGTGTGTTTGTGTTGTGAGTGTGTGTGTGTATGATGAGAGTGTGCGTGTGTGTGTGTGTGTGTGTGTGTGTGTGCCCTCAAAGAAGTCTCTTTTTCTCCATAACTTAAAAATAAAGCTACGTACTGCGAGATCTGTTGACTTGTTCTGATCAAAGTTCATCTTGGTAAGGAGCTGCCGGATCTCACAGTTGTCAGTCAGGACCCGGGACAAACTGGCCGTCTGAGGGTTCTCAAACTTCCTGTCCCCCATCACACTCAGCTGCAGGACAGGACACAACACAAGATCCCCATTTGCACGTGTGTGTGGCAGTTTAACTATACAGTGTTGTGGAAACTTTGGCATTTGTTTTTTCACACTCTATGACATGCTAAAATTGTAGCATCAGCAGAATTTCTTCGTTTTTATTTTTGAAATGCACTTGCAGGCTTCAATCTATGGGAAACTACTGAGGCAAACTGCTTGACCAATTACCTACTTCACATCTGTTTAACGGATTGAAAACACAGTATGCTTCTCTCTGACAGTGTTGTTTTGAAGCATATCAAAGTATGAGCTTTCCTTAACCAAGATGGCAGAACACAAGTAATATTGACCGTGAGAGGTGATCAAACTTGTGAGAAACGGAAGATCTTTCATTCAATATGTTTATATGACTAAGTGAACAAGCCTTCAATGGAAAAGACCTACTCTTCCCAGTGCATAAATAAGCTGATGGATAGTACAACCATTGTTAAGATAAGAAGAACAAACATGCACCTGTAGATCTATTTCACACTATTTCCTGGTTAGAATAATACAGTTACATTCTTCTAAAAAAAATCTTTAAAAAAAAAAATTCTAAAATCTACAGCAAGCATCCACGAAAAAAACTGGAAACTTTAAAAGCAAACATAACCTTTCAATTGAGGCATACTCTGTATCCTTGTACATTTTTTGTTTTGAATTTTCAAACTATAGCGCAAATAATGCATGCTGATATAGTAAATGTATTTTTTGGCATGCCACCATTGAGTCAGCCGCAGAAAATTTGATACCTGAAAAAAATGAAGCATCACAAAAATTGTGGCTTTCCTAAATCCTCAGACTGGGCCTGCATACTCACTGACAGGCGCAAACCTGCACGCATGCATGCACACACATGCACACCCATATACACACTACCTATGTGTGGTGCAAGAATGTATAGAGAAAAAAATCATGTTTAAAAAAGAAAAATGGAAAATAGCTTTAAGCAACAGAACACTTAATGAAAACAAAGAAACAACACACTACTAAACCAAATAAAACCAGACAACAACAAAAACAACAAGCAGCCATACTAAAGTAAAAAACAAGCAAACAAAAAATACTTAAATAAACTGAGCTGCCAAATAAAAGTTAGAAAAAGAAACCTCCTTTAATAACAACTACAATGACAAACACGCACACACACACAAAAGTAGACCACAAACAACCAGAAAAATATCCAGCTCAAGCCCAACCAAACTAAACCAAAACAACACCTTGCAGACCATTTCATCGCGTTTTTTTTTTCCCTTCTAAGTCAACAACAACAACAAGGACTGGTGGACAACATGGACAAACATACTGGGCGAAAGCGCGATGGTGGCACTAGGACCGCTGTGAGAAAGAACAGGTCTGTTGCACTTTTGTTGTCTCCAAGCTCTTCCAGGCAACGGAACAGCTTGCGCAGAACTGCGCCGTCTTTGTCAAGCACTTTCTGCAGGATCTGCTGAGCCAGGTGGGGCATGATCAGACACTGGTTCTGGCCACTTTGCAATAAGTGTTGGATTTCATTTGGTTCCCCATCGTGCTCCATCATTTCCTCTTGTGTTCCATTTTCTGGGGGGTCTGCTGCGGTGGACTTTCTGCATTGGAACACAACGAATCTTTTATTTTACATGTTTCCCATTGCTTCAAATTTACAAGCAAAAGCAAAAAAAAAAAAAAAAGAGGAGAGACACAAATTAAGAACACTATATCAACTATTTATTGATAAATGAGGCAGCAATTCACAAGAAAACAAAATCACATTAAAGAGCCAGCTGGATCATACCATGTAATTTGCTCAATATCACACTTGTTGTTCACAAGATCATAAACATCGTTTTGGCACTACTCAAGGCCAGAAGTTTTTACTGTAGCTTAATGTTAATATCCTATGTTTAGTTCTGAGTTTTTGAAAAGAATCTCATTGAAACATGGACATGGTGCTGACATTAGCATGTAACAGACATGAAGTAGTAGCGATCTTAATGTGAAGTTGGCTTTGAACAGACTTTGAATACAGCATGTTACGCACTGAAGTATGCATCTTACATACATACACTCTATCCCCATCCCCATCCCCATGTGCACATGCACACACACACACACACACACACACACACACACACACACACACACACACACACACACACACACACACCACTAGAGTGACACACACAAAACACACACACACACTGACACACACACAAACACACACATACATGACACATAAACACACACACAACAGACATAAAGGTACCGAACAGACTTCTGTGTGTAATCTTACTTTCAAACAGATTTTAAGAAAAAAAAAAAAATCTGCCTATAAATTGTTAGTCAGATTTATTGTTTACAGTTCAGTTTTAAATCATTCTGCACAGCGTACAGTACAATATTAACGAGTACACCCTATCATGTGCCTTGAAATATACATTATCAATCGCAATCAGATATAGATACCTCAGTCATAAGAAGCTGAAACAACAATTCATATAAAAAAAAAAAAGGTAATCGCTTAAAAATAATAATCATCATTGTAAGTACATTAAAATGAAGAAGACAGGCAATCAGAAAACCCTTTGGTATACCAAAACCAAAAGTTACTGGATATTACTAATAATGCATTATCTACAACCTTGAACAAATAAATTCTTTCATTTCATCCCAGTTCCAGTCTTTGTTAAAATTAGGAACAGACCATACCAACTCAATTTCAATCAATTTCAAGTGAAGGAACTACCCCTCTAATCCATCTCTATCTCTGTGCCACTCCCTCTTTGTGGGTATGCTGTAGGACCTGAACACAATCAAAACCATTTACCTCTTATTCTTGCTGTTTGATTTGTCTTTCTTGGTCAAAAAGCCTGAAGCAATGATACGAGCGGAGTATTCCGACTTCAGTTTCAGCTTCTCACTCTGGCAGTGTGGACATTTCTTTGGGGCTTCAGCAAGCAGTTTCATGGTGTCGCTCACTAACTGCGATATTTCAGCATGTATCATCTTTGTACAATGTGCAGCTTCAGCAGATGTACCTGAAACACACACACACACACACACACACACACACACACACACACACACACACACACACACACACACACACACACACACACACACACACACACACAGATTCACTTTGGAATGAATTCGAATCATTGCAAAAGTTTGAAAATCAACTCTAGAAAGCTAAAGCACTTTTTTTAAAATTGAATTAAGAAAGAATAAAAATTTCTCACTGTGGTCAAAATTCAAAACTTGTGTGTTTTTCTTGAGGGCCAGACATTTAAAAACATAATGGCCAGTGTCGGTGAAAAACAACCATAATCAACCCTTCTTTCCAGTTCCATATTTATCTGTTCTTATCAAATAAACAGCCCATTTACTTTATCCTTTTATTTTTGCCTTTGTTTGCTTGTCTGCCATCTCAGTTACGTAAGTATCGTACGTTCCCACCCCAAATCACTCCAGTCCACCCCTTACTCCTCCCCCCCCCCCCCCCCCCCCCCCCCCCTTCTTTTCTTCCTTCCTCCATTGTAAACAGAAAGAAATTAAAACTAAAATAAAAAAATCAATGATAATGATAATGATGATGGCGATGATCATATTTTTTTATAAACAAACAGGTTTCACAACAGTGTAATACCATCTGTAAACCATGACTGAATGTAAGGCTCACTCTTTTTCAAAAAAAAAAAAATCATAGAGTAAAAGTGCAAATGTCTACTTACTATGTAGTCAAAATACAATTTTTTATTAATTCCCTAAACAAGCAAACACACAAAATGATGACCATGAACTAGCTCACTCCAAGATAAACAAATTGGCCATCAGCTCTATGTTCAACTGATCAGATCTGAATAGTATGCTATTTCACGTAAAGTCAATGGTTTCCACTCTGTTTCCTGTCTGAATTACTTGAAATTCTCCACAAGTCATGTTGTTAATGCTATCACCAACAAGACTGATGTGTCTACAGAAAATATAGGAGTGAACTGAAAGCTGAGAAAAAAAAATGTTGCTTTATCATCGGAAAATAACATGTGATATATGACAGTATGTAAAAATAACACACAAAAAAAATAAAATAACACTAAAAAAACAACTGTTAAGTAATACACACCCTCTTCCATTATTTCTTTGACCATGTTTTCAAGGTCTGTGAACAGCTGTTCTTTGACAGTGTCAAACGCCCCTTCTTTTTCAGCTCTGAAGCTGACCATGTGCTCCTGCACTTTCTGGGCACCCAAGACAAATCCCTTCTCCAGGAGCCTCATCCGGCAAAAAATGACACACCTTCTTCATCTCTTAACAACAGACGATGACATGACAGGCAGGCAGACTTCAAAATCTGAAGAAAAACATATAAACGTGGTTACTGTCAACATATGACTGCCATGAAATACTGGACTCCCCCGAAGTCAGAGTGTGGCTGCCCATGTGGCGGGGTAATCAGAAACAGTCACATACATAATGTTCTCATCCCCAACTGATGCATTTGTACCATATAGTGTTCAAGTACTTCGGCTGTTTGGATGATCCCTAGAGTCTTTCAGCCAGGTACGGGTACAACAACAACAAACAACAACAACAAAAAAAAATAATACTGAATGCATCTGCAATTTGTAGTGTGGAATAAACCAAACTGTGCAAGCAGCATACAGGTTCACAGAAATATTTCAGACTGTCCACAATAAAATGAATACCATAAGTATAAGGAAGACAGTTGAAATATACTAATTCTTTATCAATATGAAAAAAATTTTTGTAATTCAGATATGATCTTTAAGAGGGAGGGAAGGAGGGGGGGGGGGGGGGGGGGGGGGGGGGAGAATGGAATTAGAACTTGAAAGCTGAACAATGATAGTACAATATATATATATATATATATATATATATTCTACTTAATAATCGCAAAATAAAGAGAAAACAGTCCCTTTCTTATGACTGCTTTCTATCCAGTGCAAACTCCTGGTTGAGTGTACACAGAAGCTCCCACTGACTGTTAATCATTCACCAATGGCCTCAAATGAAGACACGTTGCTAATAAAAGTAATATTGTGCAATAATGTAGAGGCATTCGACAAGAGAGAATCACAGTCCAGTGGTTTCTCAGACCCACATTTGAAGACCGATACCAAAAGACCACATGAGAAAATACAGTGGTGTCAGTCTTTCAGAATCAAAATGACCGTCAAAATTGGGAAAGTCATGACTATCTGTCTAAACATATACCCAGTAGCAAGCAATACGTTACTGAAGGATTACAGCTGATGCCTGCACACAAGCCATTCATTTGCTTCTGCCATTTATATCTAAAAAACATGTGTGTGTGTGTGTGTGTGTGTGTGTGTGTGTGTGTGTGTGTGTGTGTGTGTGTGTGTGTGTGTGTGTACTGAGTGTGTGTGTGTGTGTGTGTGTGTGTGTGTGTGTGTGTGTGTGTGTGTGTGTGTGTGTGTGTGTTTAATATCTGACAGAAAGTGTTACATGTCATTTATAGAATTCCAAATCTGCAAGAAAATTTCTATAGGGCGTTGGATCAGTTACATATCACAGACTACCATGGGCCAAACTAAACATGTCTGTCATCACTACATATTGATAATAACAGCCCCCTGGTGACACATCTCTATTGTTGGTCTTGTTATGTGCAGCACAGATGGGACCAGAAAAACACGTCCTGGAGTTTGGTTCTTTAATCCTGACCCAGTGTACAGGACATGGGAGTTGTCTACACACACTGAACAGTACTGTGGTTTTAAATGCCTGGAAATCTGCATAGTAACTGACCCATAGTACATGTGTATTAGTCACTTGCATACTGCTATTATCCAAGTCCAGCAAGACTGCATAATAACTAAAATATTTTGGGTGCAAGCAATATCTCTATAAATTGTGGTTATTTAGATCCTACACCATACACAAAACATACTCAAGATATGCTACACCATTCAAAAAACATATTGGAATTTGGAGATACTCTCCGACCTTGTACAGTGTTTTGAAGAAGATAGGGTTGAATACTGGCAAGGCAAGGTCAATGTGACCCATGTGACCAGGGCAATGACGTCCCGACTGACCGCAGCTGGTGCACACTTCGTCATTGCGACTACCCTGAAACAAAACAGATAAAAAATGAGATATTGTGGATCTGCATTTAATTCACACACACACACACACACACACACACACACACACACACACACACACACACACACACACACACACACACACACACACACACACACACACACACATACATACACACACACAGTCACACACACACACACACACACACACACACACACACACACACACACAAACACAATACACACACACAGAGTGACAAAACACACACACACACGCACATACACACACATATACACAAACACACACACACAGAAAAAGGCAATGAACCATACAATTACATGATATGAATAGAATACTCTCCCTCTCACTGTCTCCCCCCACCCTATTCCCCATTTTGATTTCTGTCCTTACTTTACCAACAATAATTCTACATTATTCCAGTTTGGAAAATGAAACACACGGATGAATTATTGACATCAATACTGATTCAGTTTATATGGTTCTAGATGCCAAACTACATTAATGCCACATTTATCAAGTTTGTAACCTGAATAGGGGTAACTCATATGAGCTTGTTACAACACACTTACCAAGAGCAGGATCATACAATCCACCTATCGTTGGCAACTGCAGATTATCAAACTGCTGGGGGTTCCTGATTTCCTTCACACTCAGCTTCTTGATCTCCTCCCCACTGTACACCCTGAACCCCATCTGGGATAGGCGGTCCGTCACCACAGTAGGGTCCATTATCACTGTATCACCTCCTGAAACAAAACGGACAGACTTTACAGAAAACTTGAAAAGTGACGTTATCATTGTTTTTTTTTTTCCATGTATGCAGGCTGATACTCCTGCGGACACTCCCTGTATAGACAGGCAAGGGTTAATCCCATCTACTCATCAAAGGAGTGAAGTTTCATGTGTATGACCATTTTTTATCCCGCCATTAAGGCAGCCATACTCCATCTTCAGGGAAAGTGACTTTATTAATTGTCATCATTTCACAATAAAAGTATCATGGGCACACAGTTGAAAGCCCACTGCTACCGACCCTACCATCATGATAATAATGAATTTCAGTTACACTTTTCTTTTTCAAATGTTTCTTTGAGAGAACACCATTACTATTTGGCTATTACTTATTTTATCATTTAGTTTTAAAACGGCCAGGATGGCACAAGGAACAGTGAGGAGGAAAGGAGGTTAGGAAAGGGGGGGGGGGGGGGGGGGGGGCAGAGAGAAAAGAAGTAGGGAGTAGAAGGGAGGGGGAGGGGGAGATGGGAGTAGGGATGGTGGTGGTTAAAACAAAAAAAAGTTATGTTACCAACCAAAACATGATTCACACACACACACACACACATACACCGCATAACATCTTGCACACACATAAAATCCCATCACCAACTTTCGGAAGAGAAGGCCAGTTTCGGCCATTGGTATGGATGACACATTACACATAGCATGAACCCTGCGTGAGAAATGGAAAGAATGATAGAAGTTAAGGAAACTGAGCGAACGATAATGAACAATAAACGATAATGAACAATATTGACTGGATGACATAGAAAATGACTGAATGAAATGTCAGCTAGCAGCTCGTCAGTCAACACTACCTAGGTGGGCAGCCCGTTGTGTAAATGAGCATGGATTGTAAAGTGCTTAGAGCTTGGTCTCTAGCCAAGGATAGGCACTGTAACTAAGTATTCACAATAATGATATTAATAATAACAACCCACCCCACCCCACCACCACCATAATTTCTCAATCATACCCACCACCCACCACAACACAACCATTATTTCCCAATCATTATTTCCCCTCTCGTGCAATAGCTTCCACCTATGGGTATTTGTAATACTCTCTTTCTCGCAGAGTCTGTTGTGACCGTAAGGGGGAAAATCCGTCCACCTGGGAGGTAACAGAGAGAGTAAAATCAGTTCCAGAACTGCGTGGACAATCCCCGCACTCTCTGGAACTGCTTATTGGGCAGCAGCCCCTGCCTCCATCTGACATCTGGGTATTTAAGCCCTCCAGCCTGCCCTGTTTCCTGTCTTTGTAATATGAATACGAGTACAAGACCTTTTTATCCATAGTAATAAAGTTTGAAAGTTAAGCAAAAGTTATATGGAAGCAATTGCATGATGAGAGTGCAGAAATCAAATTTTAAAATGTTTCACTTAAAAATTATACAACTTCTGCACTCTGTAGTGCAAAAGCTTACACCTATGGGTAAATGTTTAACTGTCGTACATCTTTCAACATTTTCTTGAATACTTCGTTCAGTCACTCACACCAAACGAAGCCTTTAGGCTAGCTTTGTGTAATTCACATTTATACTTTTGTACAAAATCTGTAAAATATGCATTATGCATATAATCAGAAATGCATGTCCATGTTACAACCTTCACATTTCACTGGGGCTGTTTACAAATCACATACACACGCAGTTATGCGATCTATACTGTCTTGCCTAATGCATTCACACCCTAATTCATCCATTCTTTACTCTCATAACTAATAAAATGTAGAAATAAACATTTGATGATGCACCATTCCGCAGTCATATAAAGTAGTCAGACCAGTGCTGCTAGAAACAGTTTAGGCCAAACACAGGTTGAAATACCACACACATCTTACAGCAATACAGCATCCTGGATTGTCTGTTTCTCTTCAATCCTACAAAGATTTTCCTCTGGGAGCACATGCACGTAATGCCTGATGGGAGTTTATTGACATGTCCAGTCCGCACTAGCCATGATATGATGTAGAGGCATGTCGTGTAGCAAACTGCATGTAGTTTGCTGTAGCATGTGTCACTCCTATAGAATCCATTATGTCTGTTTCACTGAGAACCGCAACAATCCAGCGTCTAAGAGTGGCCAGTTTGACAGGCTGATGTGGGCTGTAAGATGATATAAAGAGTTTTTTTTTGCATCTTGTCTCAGACTATCCATCCGTTGCAAATAAGCGTTTATGTACAACATAGGGCATAACGTTTCATCCACACAGAAACGGTAGCCGGGTCCAAATGCTAGTCAGCACACCACTTCCGCCAGACACTCCACACTGACAGGTACTGATGCTGGGTCCCCTTTCTCCTGCTGCTCTCCAAGGTAGAGATTAAAGTGTCAATTAAAACATTAACCCCAATACCAAATGAAGTGCAACCCGGTCACCAGGTAACCTGTCCGAAAGTTCATCAGGAGGTCTGGGGTTGTCTGCAGGTATCAGGGAGTGTTGTACACAAGCTCCAGCAGCTTCGGGAGCCATTGAGAGTCGCTCCAACATAGTACTATCAGGATTATCTTGGTGGGCATATCCCTCAGTCTGTTCAGCACTGTTGGAACCAGAGTTGGAGGGGGAAAAGTCATACACTGTGACCCATTCTTGGTCAAGGCGTCTATTGCATATGCCCTTCTGTCCAAGGACATATATCTGAGAAGCCATGCAGTCTGTTGAGATGCATATATATGTAATAAGTCTATCGCTGGGGTGCTGTAGCACTGGAAAATCTTCCTTACCACATCTCAAAGAAGGTAGCACTCTGTCTCTTTGCTCCGTGTCAGGGCATCTGCTACTGTGTTTGTAACCCCCCTCACATAAACCAGGAGGATCACGATGTGCTGTCTCTGTCACCACAGTAATATCCGACATGACAAACGGGAGAGCTGGCTGGATCTTGTCCCCTAATCCTTCAATATATACTACAGCTGTTTTGTTGTCGATCTGCACACACACACCCTGCCTGTCGGCTGAGCTTGAAAAAGCTGACAGAGCATTCTAAACTGCCCTCATCTCTAAAAGGTTTATGTGTGCTCCTTGTTCCCCCTGTGACCATTGTCCTGATGCTGTCCATGACTGTAGACTGCACCCCACCCCTTCTCGGACATGTCAGTTTGCCATGGTGACATCCAGGTTGAGAAATCACAGTGGGTGTGAGCAGTGCTTCAGCCTGTGCCAAAACTGTAACTCTCTCCAGGCCTCTGACCCCGGAGTCACCTTCTTGTTCAGGTTGCATGGGTGTTCGAAAAGCACTCTCAATGCTCTCTGCAGCTCGCAGTAATGTAGCCTGGCCAGTAGCACTGCATAAACTGAGAAGTTCACACTGCCTAGAAAGCCCATCAGTTTTCCTGCTGTGGTGAATGAGGATTCCTGCAAGACTGCTGCTGTTGCAGCTAGCCGTTTCGTTTTGTACTTTGGCAAGTTGACAGTCAATGTCTTGACATCCCACTGTAGACCTAGGAAAGTGAACTCAAGGTTAGAACCATGTCCAACTTGTCCTAGCTGAGGGAAAATCACAGACTCTGGAGCAAACAAACAGTCTGCTGTGCACTGTCCTCCACCCATATAGGGAAGTCTGCCACAATCACATATGCTCCAGGTACAACACCACCAGGTGAAGCTCCCCCCCCCCCCCCCTCCCCCTCCCCCCCTGTTTATGGCGATCTGTACCCCTCTGAGATGAAAGCCCTGAAGAGAGGGGATGTTGTCAAAAGGATCATCCATCTCATCATTTCCCTCATCCCCCTCTCCACTCCTGAAATGTCTTCCACATGGGTACTGCATGCTGACTGGGCGCAAGTCCCCAGAGGTCAAAGAGGGAAAGGTGGTGGAACATGATCATGCAGGAAATCAGAAGGGCTGGCATAGTTGATTTAGATATAAATGCTGGCTGATTGATGGTAGGGTGGCTTGGGGCCTGTTGGTGCCTAGGACTGTAGGAGGGGTGGTGTGGAAGGGAGGAAGAAAGCTTGAGTTGTGCCATCTGGCCTGACACACTTCCATTATATGCAAAGCAGCATGAGAAACTGGGCCTGGGTATCAACTATGGCACTGTCATGGCAAGGAGGGAGAAATGACAATGGGAGGTTGTGGTATTGGCACATGAGGGCTATGCAACAGTCAGTGCCACAGTGACAGATGCTGTGGCTGCTCAGGGAGCCTGCGAAACAACAAACTTGGCCACATTGGCTGAAGCTGTAGTTGCATCTGGTAACATAGGACAAATTTGTGGTAGAATCAAAGAGTCTCACCTTATTCAATTGTGATAGTCTCTGAGAAAGAGCTGCCTGACTCACTTTGTCTGAAACATCCTGTCGTCACACTAACAGACACGGAGTTATGTCCAGTCCCCCAGTCCCAGAAATAAGAATGTCTTGCACGTTCTGCTGGCCGACTCCATCCTGTGTATTTGCACCCTGCCACATTTACCAGTTGAGTCAAGCGGTGACATACTTGTAACAGAGATCACCATTAGCACAGTTTGGCTGAGACTTTGAGTTTCTGGGAAATCATCCATGTCGAAGGTTTGAACGAGTATTACAAAAAGCGAGCAACAGGACAGGCCTGAGGGGATTATTTATACTCGGATATACTGATGGAGGGATGGGCTGATGCCCAACGAGCGGTTCCACAGAGCGCGGGAATTTGTCCACGCAGTTCTACTCTATTCTATTCTACTCTACTCTCTCTATTACCTCCCAAGTAGAGGGATTTTTCCTTCAAGGTCACACAAGACTCGGCGAGAAAGACTGAGATATTTAACAACAAATATACCCATAAGTGGAAGCTACGGCATTCGAGTGCAGAAATTACTAGTTGAAGTAACTCGTATGCATGGGGCTCTAAATTCCAGATATATACCCGTACTTAAGTATTGATTTCTCTGGATTATTATCCTTAAATCTAACAACTAACGTTTTACTGTACCAAACATATTCATTAAATTTACCGTGTATGATAAATTCTCAAGAGGAGAGCTCTGTCAGTGCCAAAACGGAACCACATGTTTCGCTTATTCTCAAATGGTTCAATACTTAAATCGTATGAATGTTAGGCCTAATCCAAATAAGAACACGTAGCCATCTGAGGACTATTGCGCCGTTGTCAACCCTGACAACAGGGTACAAAATCGGGGATCGATACTAATGAACGTTCATGTCAAACCTACTTGATCAAACTTAAACTTAAAGTTTAACAGTGGCATTATCTTTTGCAGTTACAAGTGCTGCCATGACCAAACTTGGCAGATCAGATTAGTTCAGTTACAATTTCATCAAGGAGGTGTCACTGCATGCAAACTAGTCCATGTGCTACGATGTAACGGCCAAGTCCCGAGACCACACTGCGCAGTTGTAATTTTGGCAAAAGTGATGACTTATTAAGACCTGTCCAGATAGCCCTTGCATGACGATGCTATGAACTTACTGTGTCGATGTATGATAACGGCCGTAAATCGTGAATTTTCAGCTGTCTTTATGATTGAAAACACAATTGGCGTTCCCAGAAACAATCCAGACTACACACACACACATACACACACGCACACACACACACACACACACACACTCACACACACACACACACACACACACACACACACACACACACACACACACACACACAAGACGGTGCAAAGTAACGATTATGAATAACACAAAATACCAAACGGACAAGTCAACACAAATGCGCCGTGCAGATGTTACAAACAACAAATACACAAAATACTCCTCATATCGCAGTCTGTAGTTCGTGCAGGAGCATTATTTTATGGATCATTTATATGTGTCATTTATAAGGTCATATTTTGTGTGAAAATAAACCAAACTCTGAACCTTCTTTTTTTTCTGAGTATTTTGGTTGGCACTCTTTCCAGCGTTCATTTGGAAACATTCACATTTTCTGACACAGTTTTCTATGCTTACATGCCACTCAATACACTGACAAAAGGCACTCTAAATGATCAGATTTAGAAATTCTGATAAGGACTGTCTGTGTCGGGCCTCATGCTGTGAGCTGTCAGGTCTTTATAAGTCTCAGCTTTGACTATATAATGCCTGCATTACCAGGTCCATTTCTTCCTCTAGGTGGAATCAGTTGCACTTGTTGAACTAAGTCCGAGGGAAATTGCTCACCACCAGATCATCCCCAGCCCTTAAAAACTATCATCATAGCCAGCTGAGAGGCACAGGCTTACAGAAAAGTGACAGCACTGGAAAAAAACAATCACCAGGCTTCCCTCCTCCCCCTCCACACCCTGGTACTGGGCCCAGATGGCCCTGGCTGAATTGCTATATAAACTATCACACACCATACACACACACACCCCCCCCCCCCTCCCTCTGTGCCCCCCTCTTTTTTATATTAAGGGGAAAAGGGGGTGAGGGCAGGCATGCACCACCCATCATGGATAGTTGCCCCTTGACATTTTTATCGAAAATGACTTGAGTTGATATGATTGATAGAATTTTTTAGTTCATGCGTGATATGACTTGGAGAGTCGATATGATTGATAGAATGTCATTAAGTTCATGCGTGATGCTTGTACCCATTCCTGAAGATGTTAAAGTATTTCCATTGGTCAACAACATATTTGAAGAGATCTAGTTGCAAAGTGAGATGACTGCAGGCGGAAATCTAAACAAATCTTGGATAAATGTCAGCGAACCACCCAGAGAAACGTGGACAAACAAGTCACAAGACAAGTCATATTTTTCACACAAAATATGACCTTCCTTGCCCCACACAGCAGGTTTACTTTGATGCTGTTCATTCTGGCTCCCCCCCCCCCCCCCCCCCCTCCCCTTCAACCCCCCCACCCCTTTGTCTTGTGACTCATTTGTCCACGTTTCTCTGGGCGGTTTGCTGACATTTATTTAAGATATATTTGAAGAGGTTAATATTTCATGCTGTTTTAATATTAGTATGTGATTTGTTTCACAAAGATGCAATTCTATTAGTTAATGAAAATGTTCTTGGGTTAGTATGGCTAGCATATTCAATAAATATTTTGCCTGCATTGTTTATTGTCTTATATAATTTTGAGAAGTCCAGTGCATTCCAAAGTCATCAATGTGTGTTTGAAAATTTCAAGATCACCCTTTCTTCTTCTTGCATTGATTTTATCATTGAAACTTTTCGTGCGCAAATGAACACACTAAATACAGTGTGTACAGTAGTGCAAATTTCATATATAATACATTAATAGACAACAGCCAACGTGAATTTTGCCATATGTGTCTTCTTCATATACATTACAGATATAAAAAGAATACACAAAATGATACTCACAGAAAGCAGTCAGTATGAGAATGACAATTTATGAAAGAGGAGTAGGGAAGTGAGGATGGAAGGGAGGAGGGTGAAAAGTAAGATGGATCACACCTAAAAGAGAGATGTGTGTGTGTGTGTGTGTGTGTGTGTGTGTGTGAGAGAGAGAGAGAGAGAGAGAGAGAGAGAGAGAATGAATCAAGCAAGCAACATTAAAGCAGAAATGAAATGGTATTTGTTTTGAGTCAACAGCAACAGTTCTTTACAAAAAAAAACTATTGGAATGCTTGTACTTTTTTTTTTTTTTAATTGTTACCAAAATGACAGAAAATAGGTGATGTGATATGGGAAAGCCTTAAATTCATATTTCAAGTACAATAGTGCAATTTGTGTGCTATGTGAAATCATGCATCATAGTTTGTTTATTTTTTTTTTTAATACATATTTAGAATTTGTTGATGATGACCTGTCGGTCATATGAAGTAAACTGATGCCATAGTGTCTGACTAAATCAGATTAGTTGTTCAGTTGGACCAGTTCTCATGCCTTGCCCACCCTGGTTGATCGTCCTCCTGTAGCAATTACATTACATATGAATGAACCAGGATTTTTTTTTTTTCCTTTTTTTCTTCTTTTTTGCTTTTGTTTTGTTTGCTGTCCAATCTTCCTTTGCCCCACACAGCAGGTTTACTTCGATGATGTTTATTCTGGCTCCCCCCCCCCCCCCCCCATTCATTCAACCCACCCCCACCCCTCCTCTCTTCTCCCCCTCCCCCCCCCCCCCCCCCCCCCCCCCCCCCCCCCCCCCCAACTCAAGACATATCCAGGTTAGTCACGTCAGCCCAAAGCCGCAGACCACAGGGTGCAGTCATGATGTCATCGTTTGGCAACCCACCAGAAAAAAAACACTGGGCTGCTGCCAAGTCACCTCTGCGTTGTTCAGTGCTGCCTGTGCTGACCCAGCTATGCAGGACATTATGTATAAACCCCTGCAACTGGCAACAATCATTGACTAGTCTAGAGTGTGCACAAGTGGGCCTACACTTCTAGGGGGTGGGGGGTGGGGGGCAGCACACACCCATCCTGTGTCTGTCTTCAGTGTATTGGAGGAATCTACATGTGTGAGAGAAAAAGGCAATTTGCTCCATGCAGAGAAATACCTTTCACCATTGGTCCCTTTTTTTTTTTGTTTTTGTTTGTGTTTTTTGTTCAATGTGGGTAATAGCAGGAGTCAAGTTTAAGAGGAAGAGCAGAGTTGGCATTAAGGTGTGCAGATGTATTCCAGACATGTAGTCATATGCAAAACTAGAGGTGACAGCAAATGAGAAGGTGTTTACAGTCGATCCCGTCAGGGATTGGCAGACTGTGCGGAGTGTGCCAAAGTCCCACACAAATACACACTTGCCCTCCCCCCTCTCGTCCCATCTATTTTGTTTTACAATACATACATGCACATGCAAACACACACACACACACTCTCTCTCTCTCTTACACACACACACACACACACACACACACACATTTTCAGATCAATTAAGCAGGCTTCTCTGTGTGTGAACCAGTCCATGTATGCAGCATATCTGAAGTCATAAAACACCTGCTGCCTCCCTACGGACCTCGACTTTGAAACTTGTCTTTAAAAGGTTGTGGTTGAAGTCGCATAGCCATAAAACTGTTGGACATTCACCATGTTTAGGATACAGCATTATGGGAAACAAAACTCATATTTTTCTCTCTTTCACTGCCCTCTTTTTCCCTTGAATAGAATAATTTTCTGCTAGGTGGACAGAGAAGGTTTTTGGGTTGTAAAAATCTTGCCCCTAAAATGGGGGTTTGAACTCACAACCTTCAGCTGTAACCATTCATCTCTCTCTCTCTCTCTCTTGATTTTTTTAAACCATCAGGATGATAGGAGATGTAATTTCATTGGCCTTGAGACCTCAAGGAGGCATCACTGTTGCAAATCAATATACTTTATACAACCACGTACACAAGTGTAAAATAAAATTAGATAAGTAAATAGATAAAAAAAAAAAATGTTATAAGATTAAAGACATAACAATTTGAGGTCAGGGATCATGGACAAGATTAACTAGACATCTGGCCTGCACATTCATTCCTGTGCACTTTGGTTAGGCCTTGAATGCCTATTTTGAATATGATTGGTGTCATGTGCATGTATAAAAGAAAGTATGTATGAGCTGGTGCTTAACTGGAGATACATACAGCTGGTTATGCAGGTCCAGGAAACTTGCTTATGAACTGCCACGATGTAATCAGGTTTTACCATGTTTACAGTTATAAAGAGGCTGGTCCCAGCACTGTCAACAGATCATTTCTCACTAAGGTTAAGAAAGAGCAGCAAAACTAGATTCAGTGACCGTGAAGGACTGCAACAGTAGTAACCCTTTATAAACAATCAAAATCAACGACATCAAGGTGTTCATAGTTTTTCATACCAACCAGAACAGTTTAGGCCATCGTTTTTTCTTCACAACAGCACATTATTGGAACAAGCCGGAAGATAGCATTGTTTAAATGCCATCTGCTGGTCCATTTTCATCAGCCATCACAAGAATGCTGGCTTACAGTCTTTTTTGAATGCAGAATAGGCTTAAAAACTCTAAAGTAGGGGTAACTGGTGATGGAGTGCAGCTTTGATGGTTAAGATTGAGCCATGGGGTAGTTGTGCCACTGATGAAAGTTAATAATTGCCTAGTCACACAGCCAAGAAAAATGACCTTTCAATCCCCATTAGAGGGAGACTGCATTCCAATAACTACAGTCTTTATGACATGCTGAGACTAAAGGCATGGACACAAACTCACCTTAGGCATAATGTGGAAGGATTTTTTTTTTTTTAACCTGAACAGCAGGACATTAGGGTGAGTTATAATGATGAACAATGAGGATGATGGCAATGGTACTGTAGGATTTCATGTTGGTAGCAGATTATAAGATCAGGTTGTACTTCACTTTCTCATAAGCAGTCCAAAAAAAAAAATACCTTAAGCAGCATTATTTTGCCAAGAGACAAGTTGAAGCAACACTTTAATAAATTACTATTGTATGGCACATTCAGCTCTGGTAGTAACTGGTCTGGGCTGCAAACTCGCACAAATGACAAAATGGTTGTTTGGGGGTACAAACCTAAGACTTTCCCACAATATTCCGCAATACTATCCACAATGAACAATATCTGGGTAGATAGCCTTTCTCTGATACGATTATATTTATTTAACTGTTAGTTTCATTCATGCAAAAGAAATGGAATGGAGTTCAGCAGTGCTGATACAAGACAGTGCTGATACAAAACGGGCAAATACAAATTTCTTTTCAACTGCAAAATTTATTTTTTCTTTAAAACAACAAACACAATGATCATAACACGAAAAAGCACTGAAACAACACCAATATACATATCCCGTGTGAAGTACTGATGGCCTGCATTCAGATGCTTATCACGCCCCCCAAAACAAAAAAACCCACTGCTGTCTCTCCATTATTCATCTGTAAACAGTTGAATAAACCAGGAAAAAAGTCTCAGTGCCTGGTAAAGCCTCTTATTTGATGTTGAAAAAAATGAAACCAAGTGAAATCATTTAAATGCACAATAGTCAGAGTACAAAAATATACAAACATCAGTTGCATAATCATTGATGTATTCACTAATATGAATAATTATAAGGAGAAAGTAAGAGAGATCATGAAAAAAGTGCAATACTGAACAGTGGAATTCAAATGACATTTAAAAGGCAGGAGTTGATGGAGGAATTGGAAGGAGGAGAAAGAAATGAGATGAAACTGAACTGTACGTGCTGAGCCTCCTAAACTGAAAGATTGTGAAAATGGGGGAAGAAAAAGGCAGATCTGAACCTTAAAAAAAAAGTATACTCATAGAAAGAGATCATTAGCTTGCTTGTTGTTTTATCCGCTGGATTAAGCAGTGACAGTAGTAATACAAACTACCAATCAAGAATGGACTGTTAAAACGGTGGCTTTATGGAAACCATCCAAAGTGAAACTTGTGGACCTGAACATTTATTCAAATTGAGGATATGCATGTAGACGAAATAAACCAGGTTTATAATAACAATGTGTGTGTGCTAAGATTAAAGTTCAGGCTGAATTCCCACAGCCTAGTGGTGTAGAAGCAGTGAAATGTCAGAGGTTCACAGTGTCTGGGGGCACAGTATGGTGGAAGGCAAGGCTCATCCCTGTTTCCACAGCCTTTAACCTTCCCTGAACTGAATCGGGTATCCATTTACCAATGGATGGGCAGATTGGTTTCAAGCCCAAAAATCTTCTGACCCCATGTATGATTCGAACTCATGACCTTCAGCTCTTCAGGGAAACATTGTTACTGTTTCACCATAGACCTCTCTAAGTGTATGTAAACAAAATATATGAAAAAATTAGAACTTTTCTTATTTGTAAGTGTTGCTCAGCTGAATACTACTGGGGACAGGGAGGAGGTCATACACAGTCCATCTTCACAAAGAAAATGCCTGTTCACTGGGTGCATTTCATAGTCTGTGTGGATGGTCTGTACAGCCAGTTCAAATCTTAGGGGAAATAAAGATCAGTTGAAAAAAACAAAGCAAAAAATGCATTAATCATTACCTGATCATTGTTCAACTTTTCTGACAACATCTTCTTGACAGTAATGTCAAAGTCATCAGTCCGACAGTTTCCATCACGCTCCTTGACAAAGAGTTGATTTTGTACAGGATCACATCTGATGCAGAGCAGCAGAAACATTAACCACACATGTATTGACAGTTTTTTACATCGGTTGCTGTCCACTGAAATGAACAGTCACGGAAATGTACAGGGTCTGAATTTGCTACATATCACAAAACCATCACAAAAATCACATTACTTATAATTGCCACTAAAACACTGAGATGAGAATGTGATGTTTCTCAGTTGCATTCATTCATATTTTTGTTTGATTGAAAAATCTTTCACCTGGCTTGAACTCTATCTCAAACAAATTTCTTACAATGAAAGACATAAAGAAAAAGCAATGACAACAAACCACCTGCCTCTCTCTCTCTCTCTCTCTCTCTCTCTCTCTCTCACTCACACACACACACACACACACACACACACACACACACACACACACACACATTCATTCATATTTGTTTTGATTGAATGATCTTTTACCTGGCTTGAATTCCGTATTTCCAACAAATCTCTTGCAATGAAAGGCTTCAAGAAAAAAGCAATGACAACAACCCACCTGCCTGTCTCTCTCCCTCAGCACACACACACACACACACACACACACACACACCATCATCATCATCATCATCACCAACATCATCATCATCAAACGAGCAATTTTCATGCCACATACCCCCCCAAACATTTTGTTTTACAATGTACTGAAGCTCTAAATGTTGTTAGAAGACTCTTTGAATCAGACATCAAATCTGCAAACTGATACACTAATGAGGTCACTAAACATTAAGTTATGTCAGATGCCTGTGGACCCTAAACACTGAATATGGACACTGGTTTGAGAAAGAAAATAATCTGCAGATCTATTTGGAGATTCCAACCAGCTGTCGGTTGGTCTCATTTTTTTCATTAGACTTTTTTTTTTTTTTTTTAAACTGAAAGTACACAGTGAAGTGAATGGACATGTATGTGTTGTTGTAACATTTTTTTCCTCTCCAAATGCAACTCCAGTGTGAAAATGAGAATGAAACCAACTCTTACAAATTCAACAGAATGTGGAGAGAATCTTTTTATGGTTATTCTGTTTTAGAGATGGAGGACATTTTCTTAAATTCAATTCTAACAGATGATTTTTTTTGGAAAAAAAAAAAAAGACTTGCTTTTCTTAATCAGTCTTCTTAATTCAAGACACAGAATTGTGCTTCCATTTTAATTTCATGATAGTATTGTTACAAAACAACAACTTATATTTGCACTATGTTTCTAGTGAAAAAAATCACCTGTACTTTTAGCTAGGCAACATAGAACTAGAACTAGAACTGGCTCATAATACCAAGCTGACAGATCCAAGCAAACTTTTCGTTTGATTCATCTGCATTAACTTTTTCCCTCCATGCCACACACCAGTGTGTCCAAGGTTACACTCTGCTTACAATGCACTGCCAAGCACTGGGCTCCACAGTGTGAGTGCAAACCGAAACTTTCTTTCTTTCTTTTTTTTGACATTCTAAACTAATTTTGAGCTTTAGACATTGAATTTATTCATTCAAAAACGCCTCTTCAAACAAGTCTGGAGGTCTAACTGAACAACATTCCAAATTGCTAAACATAATATCTGAGCGATGGCTGCATGGCCCTGTGCAATAAGCATTAAAGACTGGCTCTGCAGCTATACGTAGGAAGAGAGTTAATTGATCTTTCAGAGTTTATTAATGTTCAGTGTGCAGTTTTTTTATGTCTGCTGTTGTTGAATTACCTCGTTTGATCTTTTATATCATTTTGTGGCCATGATACGAGCCCAAAAACCATACATCAACATCACAACTTGACAAAAGTAAACTAATTGTACATCCTGACAAAATTACCATGCAAACAAATACATAAAAGTCACACTCATGCTAATGACAATGGGGAGATTCATTGCATAAAATATGTTCTTTGGAGGAAACCAAAAGCCTGACACACCTGTGGTTTTGTTCTGTATACACAAAATAACTTGTCCAAGTACAACAGCAACAAATGAATTTACATGAACGACGAACTGGTGTTTGGCAGAAATCTTCGGTGGGGATATGCAAGCCTGAGATGGGGATATAAAACATAATAAAAAGAGAAAAAAAAACAACAGTAAAAAAAACACACCACAGCTTGTAAAGAGAGTTGAAATCAGATCAAAATCAACACCAACTTCATCACAGATCACTTCTCACACCACTGTATATTATCATTTGACATGTTTCCGGTATCACCATCACCCACTGTCTTCAGTCTGTTTGCTTCCAGTATCACCATCACCCACTGTCTTCAGCCTGTATGATTCCAGTATCACCATCACCTACCGTCCTGAGCCTGTATGCTTCCAGTATAATTATCACCCACTGTTTTCAGCACACATGCTTCCAGTATCACCATCACCCACTGTCTTTAGTCTGTATGATTCCAGTATCACCATCACCCACTGTCTTCAGCCTGTAAGATTCCAATATCATCATCACCCACCGTAATGAGTCTGTATGCTTCCAGTATAATTATCAACCATTGTCTTCAGCACACATGCTTCCAGTATCACCATCACCCGCCGTCCGTCCTCAACACACACACTTCCAGTATCATCATACCCACTGTCTCAACACACACACACACTTCCAGTATCATCATACCCACTGTCCTCAACACACACACACACTTCCAGTATCATCATACCCACTGTCCTCAACACACACACACCTCCTCCAGTATCATCATACCCACTGTCCTCAGCACACACATTTCCAGTATCATCATACCCATTGTCCTCGGCACACATATTTCCAGTATCATCATACCCACTGTCCTCAACACACACACATTTCCAGTATCATCATACCCATTGTCCTCGGCACACACATTTCCAGTATCATCATACCCATTGTCCTCGGCACACATATTTCCAGTATCATCATACCCACTGTCCTCAACACACACACTTCCAGTGTCATCATACCCACTGTCCTCAACACACACACACTTCCAGTGTCATCATCACCCACTGTACTCAACACACACACTTCCAGTGTCATCATACCCACTGTCCTCAACACACACACTTCCAGTACCATCATCACCCACTGTCCTCAACACACACACTTCCAGTATCATCATACCCACTGTCCTAAACACACATGCTTCCAGTATCATCGTTACCCACTGCCTTCAGCACACATACTTCCAGTATCATCATCATCCTACTGACCTCAATACAAAGTGTTTCCAGAGTCACCATCACCCACTGTTTTCAGACCTAATGCTTCCAGCATTATCATTACCCACCTGTCTATACATGCCCAAGAATCGCCATATTCCACTGTACTTGGCACACATAAAAAAAAAAAAATTTTACACCATCAAAATAACTGAAAGAAAATGAAAAGTCGCATCATATTCCCCATCTTATTTTCAGTTCTTGAACTTTCTTTGTCAGCGCTCTCCATCATAAAGCAATAACTGAAAGACCACATGATGCTCATCAGATTCCTGTAGCTGTTAAGGGTTATTGCGAAAGTATATTTACAAAAAAAAAAAAGGGTTTAAAATGAACATTTGCATTATCTTGTGCATGGACACCAACATTTATACCAATAATACTGTCTGTCCACAAATCACTCACATAGATTGGTGATGTTCTATATTGTGCATGTACACAATATGATAAACTTTTAGCTTCTGTAACAAATGACCATTCTCTCGTACACAGTTCA
>JADBJO010000572.1:497500-580000 GCA_016801955.1 Conus betulinus
CTGTAACAGTTAAAAATAACACATAGGGTATCATCCGTGGCCCATAATGAACATGCCTACAAATTTTCAGAAAGATTGGCCAAGTACTTCTGAGATACTCTATAAAGAAGGAAAAAACCGTTATGGGCCGTTATGGCCATTAGTAACTGCTATAACGGTAAAATAATACATCGGGCATCATCCGTGACCCATAATGAACATGCCTACAAATTTTCAGAAAGATCAGCCAAGTACTTTCTGAGATATTACATAAAGAAGGAAAACCGTTATGGGCCGTTATAGCCGTTAGTAACGGCTACAATGGTAAAATAAAACATCACGCATGTTCCATGACCCATAAGGAGCATACCTACAAATTTTCAGAAAGGTCGGCCAAGTACTTTCTGAAATATTCCATAAAGAAGAAAAACCGTTATGGGCCGTTATAGCCGTTAATAACTGCTATAATGGTAAAATAATACATCGGGCATGATTTGTGTCCCATAATGAACATGCCGACAAATTTTAAGAGAGATCGGCCGATTACTTTCTGAAATATTCATAAAAAAAAGAAAACCGTTATGGACCGTTATGGCCTTTAGTAACGGCCAAAACGGTAAAATAACACATCGGGCATCATCCGTGATTTATAATGAACATACCTACAAATTTTCAGAAAGATCGGCCCAGTAGTTTTGTCTGGAGCGAGTGGAACACATTTTGACCTTGGATGGACGGACAGATAGACACACACACAAACAGCATTTCTTCGTTCCCATGCTAAAGTACTCCCTGTTCTATAAGAACTGGGAGAGTACAAAAAGAAGAAGGGCGAAAAAAGAAAAGAAAAACGAAAGAATGAAGAAGAAAAGAAGAAATCTGGGATGAAGTCGATTTAACCAGTTAGATACCCGAATAAAACGGACCAGCATCGTTATCACACAGTGAAGAGGCTGTCACCTAGGAGGACGACAACTGTGTGTGACCTTTCCCTTGATAGGTTGGCCGTGAAGTGGCATACGTTTATCTCCCTTCTACGCTCGCCAAGTCTTCAACTTACCTAAACTTGGGTAAACACAGCCACAGGCGCGAGAATTAGCACCTTTGTCCACTCACTAAGGATCATCCTGAACCGGCTCAAGAAACAGGCGGAGGAACTACTCGCAGAAAAACAGGAGCACAGTTGAGCAAATCTTCAAATGTCGCCTATTGATTGAGAAACACCTCCAACACCAGAGAGACCTCTTCCACAACGTTAGACTAAAAAAAAAAAAAAAAAAAAAAAAAAAAAAAAAACTTTCGATCTGGCTTGGCATGACGGGTTGTGGCAGGAGGCTGTGTCAGACCAATTGACATAGACTAGAACACCAAGGCTACATCTAAATGTTGTTATGCTTTGCATAGTTATGCGGGGATTGTCTTCAGTCGTGACAAGCTCCTAGCATAACATTATCAGTCTCCAAAATCCTTCGAAGTCGAAGTGTGGCTGCCTACGTGGCGGGGTAATCAAAAACGGTCACGCACGTAATGTTCTCATCCCCAGCTGATGCATTTGTACCATAGTGTTCAAGTACTTCGGCTGTTCGGATGATCCCTGGAGTCTTTTCCACTACCATCTCAGTTGGGGACAGGTCCATATGCAACTTGCGCTTCGTTGATAATATAGACCTACTCGACAGAAAGCAGCGACGAACTCCCAAGACCTAACCAGCAGGCTGGAAGACCGAGCCAGCGCACATGGAATGGAAATCAGCGCAGAAAAAAAGCAAGGTGATGGTGAACAGAAGCAATGAAGACCAGACCACAAACATCACAATGAACGGACAAAAGCTGGAAGAGGTGGATATATTCAAATACCCCAGCTCCACACTCACGAAAGACGGTCGCTGTACAACAGAAATCAAGGTCAGATTAGCACTTGCCACACCAGCAATGGCAAAGCTAACAAAGCCGTAGAGAAGCAACAAGATCAGCTTCCCGACAAAACTCAAGCTCTACAAAGCCCTCGTCCTCTTGATCTTCCTGTATGGGTGTGAGAGCTGTACCTTGACGGCAGAGTTGGAGAGAAGGACCCAGGCCTTTGAAATGAAAGATACAGAAGACTGCTCCACATCTCCTGGACAGAGCACAGAACCAACGATTCTGTCCGTGAGCAGGTGACCATACTGGCAGGACCACAGGAACCCCTACGGCCAAGAGGAGAAAGATGATGTGGTTGGGTGGGACACGACACGACTCGCTGGCGAAGACAGTTCTGGAAGGCACCCTGGAAGGAGGAAGGCGCAGGAGCAGAGAGAGAGAGAGAGAGAGAGAGAGAGAGAGAGAGAGAGAGAGAGAGAGAGAGAGAGAGAACGTGATAGCACGGATAAACCATAGCATGGATAAACCTCAGGCTGCCAGAACTTCTACGAGAAGCAGAGGTCAGCCCGCGATGGAGAAAAACACTGACGGAGTTGTCCCTCATATCCCCCCCCACCCCCCCCCCCCCCCCCCCCGTGACCATTTAGGTCATGGGATGAGATGAGATTATGTCCAGTTATTCAAGGTCACATTTTTTTTTTACCTTTTAGAAGACTCTTTCCAGCCGAGATGTCTCTGAACCATTTCATGTGTGGCTGTTGCGAAGTGTGGAAAGGGGTATATGACGCTGTGTCTCACCTTCCAATGACAAAGGGGTTGAAGGACATAGGAAAAGTCGGTTCACTGCTGGATTGCTGTGAATTAGAAAACAGGGTAACTTTCTGCGAGGAGAAACAAAAAGACCCTTAGAAGTAAGTCTAAAATGACAAAAATGGTATTTTCATTAATTTGATATCTATCTGTCTATCTATCTATCTATCTATAACTGAACTATAACTGGTGTACGTGTGTACGTGTGTGTGTGTGTGTGTGTGTGCATGCGTGCGTGTTTACGTGTGCATGCGCGCGTGCGTGCGTGTGTGTGTGTGTGCGCGCGCGTGTGTGGTGTGTGTTTTTTTTCTGTGGGGGGATGGGTGGGGGCAGGTATTTGTTATGCGCGCGCGCGTAGGGTATGTTGTTGTGTTGTTGTTGTTGTTGTTGTGTTATGGTAATTTATATTCTTTTGCACACTTCACGTGAGAAGGACCGTTTTTGAGCAACCTGGTCGCTGATTTAGCTTCTTTCTGCCGAAAATCCGTTGCATCTTTGATACAAACGAAAATATGTATGAATGAAAGAGACTGGGTGGTTTTCTTTTTTCTTTCTAAACAACCTTTTTTTTTAATTATTATTTATTATTATTATTCCAGAAGGTTCAATGCATATAGTTTCAGCATTTTACAAATAGAAAATCAGCAGCAACAACAGCACAAAAATACATACACACGAAAGAAAAGCAACACAACAACAACAAACAGTTGCTAGCCATCCCTACAAAAATACAGATAACTGTATGCTGGTGTTATTTTGGAGCATTAAGTAGTAACATTTTTTGGGGAAAAACCCTCTATAAACATACATAAGCATACATTATTATAATTCTAACAGGCTAGGAGGTTTTCAATATCAATTGTTTATTGAATGAGGAATATATTTTCAGTTTTAGATTCGTTCACATAAATTAGTTCCTTTTTAGCATGCCCGTCAGTGTAGAAACAGACAGTTTTTAAGTTAACTCGATTTAAGCCGAGGTCTTGTCTGTTTCATAATTATCTTATAACAATGTGATGAACACACATGAGCAAAATTCATTTTTCAATTTGCGTTTGTGAATGTAGAATTTAGCCAGAACAGGATGAAGTCTAACGCTCTGTCAGATCTGAAATCTGTGATCTGTCCAGAAAGTACTATTTTTCATTGAAGGAGAAAAATGTTGCATGTGTACATCAATCTTTAATAGTTCGAGCTGTTGCCAATAAGCAGTCACATGCGTACATCCCCTGAACATATGATCTGTACTGTCCTTCACATGCTGGCAAAATGTTGATTGTTATCAGATTTGACACCCATGCGCAAAATCACATTTCTTTACAGGATTCTATGTATTTATCTGATTTGAAACCTTTTCAGTATTGTTTCCCGAGTCTTTTGTATCAGTGGTGTAAAATTTGTCATGCGGAAGTCCACGTATTCCACAAAGTTTTGCGCGATAAGTAAACTGTGTAGAAGTATTAGATTAAGCATTTCTCTCTCTCTCTGTGTGTGTGTGTGTGTATGTGTCTGTCTCTCTCTCTCTTTTACACACACACATATGCGCGCGCGCCAGAAGTATTATATTAAGCACTTCTCTCTCTCTCTCTTACACACACACACACACACACACACACACACACACACACACACACACACACACTCACACGCGCAGACACTATGCGCTTCTCTTTGGACAAAAAGCAGCATAAATGCGCTGAATTAAAAGGAAATTTCCATATTTGTTTTTACCTGACAGGACGACGGGCATTCGTAACTTCTTTTTTTTCCCCCTTGTTGTTGTTTGGGTGGAGGGGGGGAAGGATGGATAGAGGCTGGGAGGTAAGGATTGGGGGGTGGGGAAGGGGTGGGGTATGTGTGTGTGTGTGTGTGGGGGGGGGGGGGGGGGGGGGGGGGGGGAGACTACGCTTTCCTCTTCAGCCTTATAAGCTGGAGACAAGTCTCCGGAGTCTCCCTCATCCTACATCTCATCTCATCGTTCTACCCCTCCCCTCTCCCCCCCCACCCAAAAGCATCATTTTTCCTTTTCCTGGGGGGGGGGGGGGGGGGGGGGGGGGGGGGGGGGGGGGAGGGGGGTGGGGGGGGTGGGGGGGGTAGGGGGGGGGGGGGGGGAGGGAAGGGGTTGTTACTCCCTATTTTTCTTCTTCTTCTTCTTTGCGAACGCCTTGGTCTACACGGTCAGTCCGGCCCTTGTGATAAAGAGAGCCGTTTTCTCCAGCTCTTGTCGATTGCCTGTGAGCTTCGTCATTAGAGCTGTCTCTGTTGGCCACACCTTTCTCCTTGGCTGTTCATGTACAGGGCATCTTTGGAGCACATGCTCCACGGTCTGTTCTGCCTGCCCACAAGGACAGACTGGAGAAGGCACCACCTTGAGCTTCCAGCACAAGTGACTGTTAAGTCTATTGTGCCCGGTGCGGCCCCCCCCCCCCCCCCCCCCCCCTTTTTTTTTTTTTTTCCCCCCAACCTTTCATAATATGAGTAACTTTCACATGAAAGGAAAGCGCCATTTTCTGAAGAACGCCTCGATCATGTACAGTTGCACATTCTAGATGGACATTTTGTGATTACACATTCTTGTTAGAATTCAAATTTGATTTTACCTTTCACTTTCACAGGACTGGCTTCGGACAATGTTTTTTTTTTTTTTTTTTTTTTTTTTTTATATTTTTTTAAAATAAATTAATTGGCATGTATTAACTCTTTGTCTGTCTCTCCCCTCTCCCTCCTCTCTGTCTGTCTGTCTCTCTCTCAGTGGAGTATACGTATTCTTTCTTAACGTAATCATTTGAAAAATATTACTTTACATACCATGAATTCATTCATGAAATACTCCATCGTCTTTTCAGGTAGGTCTGACATTTCATATTTGATTTAATCAAGAAGCTGGTCTGCATTTACAGTGGGTGTGCACCAACTGTAACGCTGTGTCTGGGACCTTGAGTTCTATTTTTGTGACAACTCGCCTCACACAATCTTTTTTCCCCACCATGGAAATATGTGGAACGGCGTGATAATATGAACTTAAACATAATCTGTCAGAGATTAAACCCATTGCTTACCGTTTCGTCCGTTGTCTAAGGTCAAGGTCGAGCGATTAGTTGTCGTAAACAGATCCTAAAGTCAGCTTATCAGTTCAAAAACTACCTTCCAGTTTGAAAATACATACACTCATACACATGCTTGCACGCACGTAATACACACGACTCGCTGTTATTCATTCATGCATGCACGTCGACTTGGAAAGAACTAGCTCACCAGTACTTTCTCATTATCAGTGAGAATCTAAGCTCTGATTTCTGAGAAATCGTGGTGTTACATTTGGTGATAGGGATCTGTTTGTCATGAATATCCCAGTAAGTACAGTTTCAGTGAAAAAAACAAAACAAAACAAAACAAACAAAACAAACAAACAAAACAACAACAAAACAAATGCGTTACATTAAATTTTAGTTTACTCTGCTGATGACGAGCTGGCCACTTGAATCACCACATTCTCTGAGTCACATTTTAGACATCAGAACATGAAAAATCTTAAATAAATGTTAGCGAACCGCCAAGAGAAAACGTGGACAAACGAGTCACAAGACAAAACATGACGCGTTTCGACCTCTTTGGTCTTCCTCAGGCAAGACACAAACAAATAGGACAATGAAAATGAACGAGTTTGTCACTTAGCTTGATCTCTTCAGCGCAAGGTAGGCGTTGGATGAATGAAAAGGGTTTGTTTGTGTCTCGCCTGAAGAATACCTATGAGGTTGAAACGCGTCGTGTTTTGTCTTGTGACTCGTTTGTCCACGTTTCTCTTGGCCGATCGCTAACATTTATTTAAGGTTTGTTTAGATTTCCGCCTGCAGTAGTCTCACTTTGCAAACTAAAACATAAATAGTTCTTCATGTCAAATATTAGGCATCAAACGCACAATATTCTCCATATGCTTTTGGCATCAAGCACATAACATTCTCTATGCCACGTTTGAGACGTTAAACATACGGAACATTACATTTGATACATTACACACACACACACACACGCGCGCGCGCGCGCATACACACACACACACACACTCTCACACACACACGCACGCACGCACGCACGCACGCACGCACGCACACACACACACACACACACACACACACACACACACACACACACACACACTTCTTGTCACATTTGAGATACTAAAAAGGCAGCATTCTCTATGCCACATTTGAGACATCAAAAAGAATTTTTCTCATGTCATAATTAAAACATTGCACACACACGCACACACACACACACACACACACACACACACACACACACACACACACACACACACCATTCTCCTTGTCATAATTTAGAAATCAACCAAATTTTGTGCCCGCCACATTTTAGACGTCAAACACATATCCTAAACATTCACATTCTTATTTTAGACATCAGTAACAGTTTTGCCCACAACATTCTACATGTCACAATAATCCAGACATCAAGCCCACGACGTTCTCAAAGTCACGTTCTCCTAGTCACACTTTAGACCTCAGCACATGACACTCCCTGATAGAGGGCGGGGGGAGGATGAAAGGTAATGAGCTGTATCAAATTCAACAAATGCACTAGGAAACAGCGTGGTGTTCTACCTGGTGTCACTGACGTAGCGCTCCGGGAGAGGGTGAAAGGTGATAAGCCGTATCAAAATCAACCAGTACACAAGGAAACAGCGTGCTGTCCTACCTGGTCACACTGACGTAGCGCTCTACTGTCGCCTAGCAACATTGAAGCTACTCTTGAAATCCATCCTGGAGGAGTATAAAGTGGGAAAGGCAAGGCTACCAACCCTGCTGGAGGCATGGTGTTAGGATCAGTCCAGTGGAAACTAACGACTGGTAGAAAATGGAAAGTTTAAGAGGCAGTGGTCAGGGCAAAGGAAAGTATGACGACTAGTGAAATAACAGTGAAATAACGAGCAAACTGACTGACAGGAACGGGATCAATAGAAATGAAATGGTTGTCAAAAGCAAAAGGGCAAACAAAGAGAGACATAGTAACATAGGAGCTGAAAAGAATGAAAGCAACCCAGCAAAGTGAAAAAAAAGAAAAAGTTAGAGACAAAGGACTACGTGAGAGAGTACACTTCAAAACAAATATCTGGAATAAACTGAAGTATATGGTTCCCCTCAGGGATCAGCTTCATCCTCAGATCTTTATATGCCCTCCTCTCATCGAATTCAAACTCGATGAAATGGGGCAAATCAGAAACCCCTACGAGCCCTACGTGTCAGAGCAAGCAAACATAGAACATGTCCTGGGTTCATACACAGCAGCGCTAACCCATGGACGCTACAACATGAAACATAACCAAGTTCTTAATCAGATAGATCCTTCATGTGGTTAGCACTACCAGAGTACACGCTTTGCCACCAGAAACTCCAGCAACGACGTTTCTGCGCCACAGGATGGCACGACCCATGCTGTGGAACAGCTGTGACATTGAGAGGGTGGAAGCGGGGGGTGGTAGTGGACGGAAAGGATGTCTGGGAGTGCACACACCAGATCTCCTTGAATGACGGAGATCATGTCTGGGAGTGCACACCAGATCTTCTTGAATGACGGAGAGACATAGGAATCTGGGAGTGCACACCAGATCTTGAATGACGGAGAGGATGTCTGGGAGTGCACACCAGATCTTCTTGAATGACGGAGATCATGTCTGGGAGTGCACACAACAGATCTTCTTGAATGACAGAGATCATGTCTGGGAGTGCTCAACAGATCTTGAATGAAAACAAATCAGAGATCATCGGGAAGAATGACGCGGGACCGGATATAGAATTCTACCCAGGTTATAAAAAACAAATAATAATTTTCATCGAACTCACAGTTGCCCTGTGAACCTAGATTGGGGAAAGGTCACATCTGGAAGATGGGTAAGTATGTCGGTCTTGCCAGAGCCTTGGAAGGATCTGGTTTTCAGGCCAAAATCATCGCCATAAAGGTTGAACAAGCATGAGATCTCATAAAAAAAAAGTGCTCTGAAGACTTTCTTTTGTCAAGATCTTCCCAGGATCTCTTCATACACAGCACTGTCCATGTCACATTTCAGACATAGGACACAGAACATTCCATGTCACATTTCAGACATTGGACACAGAACATTCCATGTCACATTTTCAGACATTGGACACAGAACATTCCATGTCACATTTTTCACAACATTTGCGCTCCAATTCACATTTTAGACATTCTCCACGCTGCTCTTTAAACATGCAATATTCTACGAGTTACATTTTAGGAGGGAAGGGAAAGGTGAGAGATAGAAAGCAATATGAAAGCATGTTAGAAGACTTTTTTTTTTAAAACTGCTGCCTTGGAAATCGAACCAGCACTTACAACGATTAAACAATCCATCTGAAATGATGTTCATACAATCTTGGCGGTAGTTATTTGAACAGTTTAATGAAGCTAGATGTTAATTTCCAGTATATCAATACTTTAAAATTGACTCTTACTATGAAGAAAAGTATTGCTGCTGCGTCATCATGCCGCCTAAAATCTTGCTGTTGAATCTGTTGGCTTGGAACTGATGGAGGCAATACAAAAGTTAAACGGGAAAAAAGTAAATGTAAGGAAATACAGAAATTAATTTGGTGTCTATTTCAGTTTTTGTTTTTATTCTTCGAAGCACGCAGCATCATGGCATGAATTAATTCCCCAAAAGCTATTTCAGAGTGCTGTCCATTTCTATTGCAATAGCTTGTTGAAAAAAAAAAAAAAAAAAAAAAAAAAACTTCGATTGTTTTTAATTGTTCTTAAAACTAAAGTAAATAAGTAAAGTTACTGACATTCTTTGTTTTGATATGTTCTTAAATCTAAAAAAAGTTTGTACAAATGAGCAAAAGAACTGACTTATCACTGTTTCTAGAAGGCTGCCACTGAATAAAGCTCACCTCCCCTTCTTCTCATATGGGCTATGAATACTTCTGACTACGGATGAAATGACTTTGTGTGAAATGCACCGGACGGACATGGTTATGACTCTGTTGACCGTTCATTTGTGACTCCCCCCCCCCCCCCCCCCCCCCCCCCCCCCCCCCCCCCCCCTTACCTTAGGTTAAAGAGATCAACTCGCACTCTTTTTTATGCATCAAATATCCTAATAATACAATATACAATATCTTTTCAATAGAAAAAAACCCCACTTATTCCCCGTGGCTTGACATACAGGTAGCTATCAACCACCGGGGGACCATGGAAGGTCTCCTCCACACTACGAAGACACGAAGCTTCCTGCTGCTGCTGCTGGGGATTCTCGTGCTGCTGGCCACGGCCTCGGCAACTCGCCGGGGCAGCTCACGAAGGAGGAACCGGCGGTGCCCCGGAATTCCGGGTTTCAGGGTGAATAATGTGGAGCCCATGGCGCAGACCAGAGGGCAGGTAACCTTGGTGGCCCTCCTGACCAGCAACTGTCCCTTCTGCATCTCTCAGTCGGAAAGGTGAATGATGTGGTCATTGTGTTGGCGTAGGGAGCGCTAATTTTCTCATCATGCTACATCATTGATTACTATTAGTATATCTAATAAGGATTATTATCGGCCAAAAGGGGTGTATCTTTTTTTAAAAATTTTTTTAATTTAGATTTGCACTACTTTCTAACTTCGTTAGCGACATGACTAACATTTAATATGCACCACTATATAACTTCGTCAGGCACTTTGACTGAAATCTAATGTGCATCACTATAAAATTCCGTCAGGCACATGACTGTAAGAAGAATATATACATCACTATATAGTGTTATCAGGCACACAACTAAAAATTCAGTTTGCATCATTATATACTTTTTTAAAAAAAATTAAAATTTGATACACATCACTTTATATTTTCGTCAGGCACATGACTAAAAAAAAAAAAAAGGTATGCATCACTTTATAACTTTGTACAACATTATGCATTCATGAAGAGCCTGAAGATAACAGACATTTAATAAAGTGTGAAAATTTCGTCTGATGTCGCGCCAGGATGATAAGATTTTGATCACACAAACAACAACATATCTGTATACCTGTGTCCCTTCCCACCCTTCACCCTTCATTTTTCTGAGCCGTTGTTTCATCACGTGCAAATCGGGTGTATCGTCTATTTTGTTTTCTGTGTCAATCAGTCATCACAATATCAAGAAAACCAAGTATCTGTGGTTTCTTATTACATTGTGCGTGTAACTCTGTTACATAAGATACAGGTGTGTGCGGTAGTCTCGCTTCTTTACTTCATGAAAGCGCAGAGCCAATTGTTTTCAACGCCACCCATGTTGGTCTTGTTTTTCTTCGAAAGCTTTTCGCATTCACAAGCGACCTGTTGTTTTTGGTAGCTTACAGGAGCTGTACGAAGAGCTGCAGAGCAATGGCTCCCAGGTGCACATGATGATCATTAACGGGGGACCCAGGCCGGCTCCAGGCGGGTGGGAGTCTTCGAGCAGAGAGTCTCGTTCCCCGTCTATCATGACGATGATGAGGGGACCATCTGGAACAGGTGTTCCAAGGCAACAAGGATGACATCTTCATTTTGGACAGGTATGTTAAATCTCCTGTTAGCGTTCGCGTTATAAAATCGAAAAATACACATGCAGATATAAATTGGAAGGGACATGTTTTTAAAACAAGATGGTTACCATATTTACCACTTATAGAGACGGCATGAGAAGAAAAAAAAAAAGAAGGGGAAAAGAAAAAGAAAAAAAAAAAAAAAAGAACGAAATATGACAATTATAACTATGTAAAGTGATATTTTCTCCTGTAAATGTTGCATTGATAAAACAATACTTTGGGTTGGATTCATCAATGACTACAGTGTTTAGAATTCATCGACAATTATGAACATACATGTATACAAATGTCTTTATTCTTGCTGATGTCGCTGTTTACATATGATTGATAGCTGTTCGTTACATGGATGTACGTGTACGTGTACGTCTGTGTGTGTGTGTGTGTGTGTGTGTGTGTGTGTGTGTGTGTGTGTGTGTGTGTTCTTTCTTTTCTCTCTTTTTTTCTCATAGCCCCCCCTTTTTTTTTTTTTTTTTTCTTTATGTATGTTTGGTAAAAAAAAAAAAACAACAACAACAAAAAACGATTACTCTTTATGTGCAAAGGTTATATTTTTGTACGTTGATTAAAACGGATTAAAAAAGTTAAAAAAAAAAAATCTCCTGTTAGGTCTCTTGTTTGACTGTAAGATACAGTATACGCGCGCGCGCGCGCGCGCGCGTGTGTGTGTGTGTGTGTGTGTGTGTGTGTGTGTGTGCGCACGCTATGTGTATATATGTGTGTGAGTACGTGCGAGTAAGTGTGTGTGTGTGCACACATGTACATGCATGTGTGTGTGTGTGTGTGTGTGTGTGTGTGTGTGTGTGTGTGTGTGTAACACATGACACACGTTTATGTACACTTACATGCACATGCGTATTTGACATGTACAATTATTCGAAACACATTCACACATTATGGAACTGCGTATTAACAATCTTATTCATGTAGGTAACAATCATACTTCTATAATGACTTATTCAGCGTATTGATTTGAGTGTGTGTGTGTGTGTGTGTGTGTGTGTGTGTGTGTGTGTGTGTGTGTGTGTGTGTGTGTGTGCAGATGTGGACTGCGCGCATACCGCATCCCCTTCCCTTACAGTTACAGGGGTACGGCTACGTACAAAGAGGTTTGCAAAGAGCACTGAGAGGCTCGGTTTGCCTTAACTGTCCGGAAGGATCCTCCGGATTACAGGACAGAATGATGGGAGACGCCCCAGCTGTTAATGACTGGGGAAGCATGACTCGTCGTTTCAAATTTGGCCGAAGAAGAAGAGGCAGGGGACACGGCCACTCCCATCATCATCGCGGATCGAACCGAAGTCGCTGCCCAAGAAACGACCCCATGTGTCGAGAGCTACGCCAAGCCAGACGAACGAAGGTACAACCAGTACCGCAGCCAACACGGCATACGGCTCCACCCTTGGATGCGTGAGGAGGAGATTCTTAGGATCTTTGAACGCAGCCAGAGAGGAGGCATGGGCCCGGCTTTCTGAAACTGCTCCCAGGTTGATGCCAGCGTGGAAGAGTTGCGGCCAACTCACCGCTGTCTTTGCCTGAATCAGAACGTGTCTCCCGTGTGCAACTGCTCCAGGCCTCTGGTGGATCGTCAGAGAGCGGTCATTGGACACAGGTGTGGCTGTTACCGGCCTGACCAGCAGGTGAGGAGCCTGTGCCATTGCCGGACTTGCCACTCTCAGCATCATCCTGAATGCCGGCAGCACGTCTTGCGACGGACGTGTCTTGTGAACTGTGCCTGACCCGGGGACATGTCTGAACAACCGGGCGCCAGAGCATCTATCGGGACCGCCGTTAGCTGACGCTGACCTCAGGAGCAGCCGACGGACTGACAGGATAGTGACTGACAGCTGTCCACGCTGACCGACCGCTGACAGTGACAGAGTGCACAGACGCGCGACATCTCAGCTTGACAGTGACAGGGTGCTTTGGACAGCTGACAGTGACACAATTCTGACGGTGCTTTGAACAGCTGACAGTGACAGGGGGCTTTAAACAGCTGACAGTGACACGATTCTGACAGTGCTTTGAACAGCTGACAGTGACAGGGGGCTTTAAACAATTGACAGTGACAGAATTCTGACGGTGCTTTGAACAGCTGACAGTGACACAGTTCTGACGGTGCTTTGAACAGCTGACAGTGACACAGTTCTGACAGTGTTTTGAACAGCTGACAGTGACAGGGGGCTTTAAACAGCTGACAGTGACACAATTCTGATGGTGCTTTGAACAGCTGACAGTGACAGGGGGCTTTAAACAGCTGACAGTGACACAATTCTGACGGTGCTCTGAACAGATGACAGTGACACGGGATTTTGAACGGCTGACAGTGACGCAGTTCACAAGGGGCTCTGAATAACTGAGAGTGACAGCATTCTGGTAACATTTTGAACGCTGACTGACAATGACAACGTCATTTTGAACGTGCTTCGCTTCACCAACTTTGACAACATCTGCACAGCTGACAATGACAGTAGTAGATAATGAGAGACGACGCTGAGTAACCGACGATGACAGCACCACAATGGCGTTTCAAGCTCTTGACTATGATAAAACAAGACCATTGCATTTTTCATTTTGCGTGGTGGCCCGAAGCGAAGAAGTTCAGAAAGAAATGGAGCCCAGTCTCGAGTGAAAAGTAGTCTGCACGACCTCGCTCACAACAACTGTTGATAATCCCAACGACAACCAGAACTTTGAACACTCGATAAATTTCAAATATTTGATAATCATATTACTCATAATGGTCATGACAAAGGGGTTTTATGTAGCGCGCTGCACCTCACACGCAGAGCAAGCTCTCAGCGCTGTACAATGCGAAAGCACAAAGAATTAAGTCATGTGAAAAAAAACAAAGATAATAAATGAATCAATCGGTCATTCAATAGAAAAAGTAGAACACACAACCGCAAGTAGATCTATTCACACCACCTTCTGTCACGTACCTTCATCCCATATGCGCATCGATACAACAATCAGATATGTATGCGTGCACGTGCACGTGCACGTGAGCGCACGTGCACACACACACACACACGTGCGTCAGTAACATGAATTCACGTACAGTTTTAACAACTCACATCGATACACTTTTTATGAGGGTCTGAACAGCTAAAGTGTTTTAAGTTTGTGCTATTTGAGAGTGATTGAAAACGACAAAAACAAAGCTACAGTTAGACCTTTAATTGGATCCAACTGGATAAAGACGATAACGTTTCACCTTCGTTCGTTGTCTGGCGGAGACATCACGAACTGTCCTTCCGACAACGAAGCGCTAACAACTGCAGAAGGATCTGGTATGTAAACATTCAGTCAACGCACGACTAGGGCCTAGAACTAACTTGAATGATGAAGAGTTTGCGGACATACTATTTTGACAGTACTATCCCCACTGACTTGGCCAAGATATCCAGCCAAGGACCTGCTAACTTTGACAATGAGCTTCTGACAGATTGCGGCTCTGACTTTGAGATTAAGACAAGAACTGATTCCAGAAGACAGTGTGGAATAGATCCTCGTAAATATCTC
Source organism: Conus betulinus (assembly GCA_016801955.1). Taxonomy (NCBI): domain Eukaryota; kingdom Metazoa; phylum Mollusca; class Gastropoda; order Neogastropoda; family Conidae; genus Conus; species Conus betulinus. The sequence goes on from JADBJO010000572.1 coordinate 512,254, forward strand.
CTGGCTGAAACAAAGAGACACCACGAAAGGCTACACTACATTGTGCTGACTTGATGATAAGATCTTGAAACATGCTGACTTTAACTGTGATTAGGCCTACTATCCTAACAGATTCCTGCTCATTTTGAAACCAATATCGTGATAGATTCCTGTTGGTTCTGATGTTGAAATCCAGACAGAATCTTGTTGGCTTTGGTAATGTTAGCCTGTCATATTCCTGCCGACCTTGACGTTGATAGATTTCTACTTACTTGACAACCATACTCTATTAGATTCATGATTAGGCTACTGTGACTTTTCGGTCCCCACTAGATTCCTAGCTGTTACTTTGATGGTGAGATTCTGGCAGTTTCTTGCTGCCTTTGAACATGTTTACAGCGCTGACGTTTGTTTGGCGATGACAACGGACTCCTATACTGACCTTGACGTTAAGGTAATGGCATAATTCTGTTGACTTTGACGATGAGACCCCGAGACATTCCTGTTGACTTTGACAAATGCGATACTGACAAATCCCCGCAATGCCATTGAAAAAACCGGCAGTTTTTGATATTTATAGACAAAACCTGGCGGAGTCTGTATTGTTGATGTTTGTCCGTTTGATTTTTGATGGCATTGAAGGGATACGAGTTTGATTCAATGACTTCCATTGTGTATGCATGTAATACATACATACACAAATTATATGTATAACCAGATTTTTCTTGGTTAAAATTGATGATCAGCACTGCTGTGTATATCAAACAAGCGCCGCCTTATTGTGTATACTCACCACTAATTGTGTGCATAACCTGATTTTTCTTGGTTAGGATTTTGATTAAGCACTACTGGGTAGATAAAGCAAGAGCTGCCCACGCTCTTAAAACGTGCATATATACGCGCATACGGAAGAGGGAGAGAGAGGGAGGGTGGGAAATAGAGAGTGAGAGAGAGGGAGAGGGGCGGGAAGGGGAGAAAAAGGGGAAAGGGAGGAGGTTAAAACACACTGAATTCATATCTTGAATCAAAGCATATTTTGACAATCAGATTTAGCGTTTTCTTTGTTAGTTAGCTTTTGCTTTATTTCATGTCACTTAATTCTTTGTGTAAACATAAGCAAAACCATGCTGTATATATTACCTGTGCAGTTTGTTTTACTGGAAATCATATACGAAAAGAACCTAAATCCCAATTAATACTGTGCATGAAACAATAACACATTTCATATATGTATGCCTTTTTTTCTCTTCAAGTCAGTTTTTTTTTTTCCTGTATTCAGTCATTCACTGTTAGGGCTGATGTACTGCTTTGTCCCTCCCATGAAATATGGTTATTTTCAGTGCTTCATGTTTCTTTTAAATGAAGGTACCCTTCCCTTATTATCCTCTCATTTAGTTCTCAAAACACACACACACACACGACCCCGTTTTTTTTTCCGTCTTAATATCACCTAGTGTGGAAAGACATAAAACAAAGCAACACACAACAACAACAACAACAACAACAACAACACACACACACACACACACACACACACACACACACACACACACACATGTGCACATGTGCACGTGCGAGCACACACACACACACATAATTCTTTCCAGCATTGATAAACTGCTAACAGTTAAAACAGTTCCAATATGCATGTTTTTCAAATGTATTGAATTATCTATAACAACAAAAATGTAACTGTTATTCAAATTCCATACAAACGCATCAGGAGAAATGTAATTCATGCATGAATGACTGGAATCCTTTGTGAAAAATATGATCAGTGAACTGATCATCTTGTGAAAGACAATTTAATTTTATGAAAAAATGTATTCAAATTGATAACCATCTGATAAAAATGCAGGACAGTAATATCGTAATACTATCCATGTTTTAAATGTTTAAATGTTTCTTACATTATATATATATATATATATATATATATATATATATATATATATATATATATATATATATATATATATATATATATGGATAATAAAAGCATCTTCAAAAGAGTCTGTTGCCAAAATTACAGTTTTGTTCAATTTGCATGTGGCAGAATGTATTGTGAAGCAAAATGAACATCAGACTTCTAACTGTAAACACTCGCCAAGCAAGCCATTGGTAGAAACCTTCTCTGTTAAAAGTACACTTCCAGCTTGAAAATAATAACCCAACTACTTGTGCAACAAACATTCCAGTATCTGTTCACCAAGAGTTCAACAAACATCTCATCTGTATTGAAATAAGAATCAAAAAGTTTACAGCCACTCAAAAAACAAACAAACAGGCAAGCAGGCAAAGCAAAAACACACACACACACACACACACATGCACACACACATACACACACACACACACACACACACACACACAGAGCATTTCAGGTTCGCAGTATAAGTATTGCTAAGGCGTAGCATTCGAGTCACATACAAGAAAAGAAAAACGAAATCGGAAAGTGTGCCACACAGTCAGTTGACCTACAATTCGGGAGTGGATTCATACACGTATTAATAACTGCCGGAAGAGTCTGTGTTGCAATAGACGTGACAGACTGTTCCATGTGATTTTAGAGCTCAAGTTTAGAAATAATGTTCACTGAACTACTTTTTTTGCTATTCACCTGTTCCTTACCAAGTGGTAGATAGTACGAAAATGAAACAGACAATGAAACAGAAAATATACTGGAAGAGCATGAATCAACATATTCCTGAATCTGAAATGAAACTGAGACTCATTATCACGCCTATGCAAGCATGAGAAAGGAGAATGTCTAAGAGAAGGAAAGGAGCATGCAGAAGCAGTTAAAAGAAATGGAAAAAAATTATTCTACAAGTGATTAAGTTACAAAAGCATTGAAAGGAACAAACAAGAATTAGAAACTGTGCGAGAGAGAGAGAGAAAAGAATTAAACAAATCCTTACAAGATCAAAAGCAAGATGGACTGCAGATGGAGGGGAAAATATAACAATACTTTTTTTTTTCACTGGAGAGAAGAAACTTCATTTCAAAGGAAATGAAGTAACCTACAAACAGACTTGGCAAACTCCTAGAGAACCTTTCGGTTATAAGAAAGGAGGGTAAGAGTTACTATCAAGAACCGTAAAAAAAACAAAAACAAAAATAAAACAAAAACAAAAAAAAAAACACACACACACAAGAGCAAAACAGCTTGAGCTTTCAGATATCATTCAAGAAATACCAAAAACATTCTAAAGAGTAGCAGTCTCTGGAAGGAAAAATAACGAGGGAAGAGGAAGTTCGCACTAAGGAATATGAAAAATGGAAACACCCCAAACATCAATGGTCTGGGGGCAGAAATTTTTTCAACACTTTTATTAACAGGTAGGAAATTTTCCAGTGAGGGCTTAAAAGGGGGGAGTGGATGGAGGCTGGCAGGGGTGGGGGTGGGGGTGAGGGTTTAGTCCATGCTTCACAACCACAGGGCCCACCAGTGAAAGACGCCATCACCAGAGAGAGAGAGAGAGAGAGAGAGAGAGAGAGAGAGAGGACTGGAAAAAAAGAAACCCATCAAATGTAGAGGTACGCAGTCTACAACCAAAAACAGACTGAATGCAATTTAACTTGACAATCTGCAAATGGTGGGCAAACTGAAGATGAGAGTAACTGAGAATCTGAAAAAGAGGAACTTTGCTTTTAATTTCCATTTACCTAATTAAGAATGAAACCACTCCTATATATGACAGACAAGACAAATGGACAGACAGAGGCAAAGAGAAGATGAGGCAAACATAAAATCAACAGCTCTCATGATCCCAATCGCATTTCGTTTTAAATTCATTTTATTTATCTATTTATTTTGATCAGTAAATCTTACACACTCACATCATGTTAGAGAGTGAAGTAAATCATACCAACTGCCAGCAAAATGAATACGCTGACAGGCAGCGACATTTCACAGCCGCATGCAGGATACACAGACGACGACAAGATGACTAGTTCAAAATCACGTACTGCATGGTGACAGGGTGACAACAGCCCAAAACAACAACCCCCACCCAAAACACAACCAAAACCATGCCAGTTATAGGAATCAAGTTTTAAATTTTAATGGTGGGGATATGGACAGGAGGGAGGGTGGAGAACAGAGAGAGAGAGAGAGAGAGAGAGAGAGAGAGAGAGAGAGAGAGGGGGGGGGGGGGGGGAGAGAGAGTATCCACTACCACAAAAAACCAACCACAACCATAAAGCAGACGGTTCAATTCAAATCTGGATTAATTTGTTTTTTATTTGTGTGTGTGTGTGTGTGTGTGTGTGTGTGTGCATGTGTTATTGAATTTTTGTTCTTAATATCATCAAACAAAAAGCTCCAGATAAACAGCCATTCAATCATCATCAAGTTGACGGGAAAAAAAAAAATCAGAGACAGACTAAAATACTGATGCATGATTCATATGCTGGTAAATGGTTCCTACAATTAATGACCAATACCCTCAGTAAAAGGAATTGAATTCAAGTTTACTGTGTTGTAATGGCCAGTCTGAGGCAAGGACTGGACAACCCTCTTTCTGTTTAAAGACAAGTTCAGTACAAACAGTTGACACAAGTTCTGTTTCATACAGAAAATCTACAAATATAACATGTCAGCTCCACTTTACCTGTAGATTAAAGAGATATTCCTGCTGACACGGTTTTCATATTTTTTTTTATTCCTTTAATGACTTACGATTAAAACAAAAAATATCACACATATTACAGTTTTTAGTTTTAAAATATTCAAGGAAAAAAAGCCTAGGCAGAAATAAAGGCAATTACCAATGCATGTTTGACAAGGTGAAATACTATTTGTAAATGCAATTCACACAAACAAAAACAAAACAAAAATGTGAATACAGCACACCATTTTAAGTACAGTCATATTTCTTTCACTGATTTCATAAGTTTACATTCTGTTGAATTAAAGACAAAATCAGGCTAACCATCCGAGACAGCCTAATGTGATTTATAAATATCAATGATATTAATGCTGATATGGAATATCATCAGAATAAGGACTGCCGCAGAGACATTATGACAGCCAGTTCTGTGAAGTTGGATGCTTTATAAATAAAAAACCAACAAAAAAGAACACACAACATAATTATGTGACATATAATCAAAATAACATATACATTGATAACTTGAAATTGAAAGATACATTAACTTATTCTGATACTGCATTTAAGTTAACATTAAACAGTGAATACTCAAAATCTGTGAAAACTTATCGACGTAACATAATAATCTGTACAAATCTCACAGTAACCTTCAATATCTATTGCTTGACCATGAAGGTCACTGATTAAAACAAAGATTCCATGCCAAAGATTCTGATCTCACAATAGGAAAAAAGCAAGGACTATTGCAGAAATGGTAACAACTATCAACTTGATTTCATGTAAACAATGGTGTGAAGGTGGTTAACTTTTGTCATAGTAACCATGTGAGGAAGGTTAACTTCTAACACGGCAAACAATGATATGAAGAGGGTCAAGAGGGTGAAGGAAACCTTGGTGAGAGGAGGGAGAAATCCTACTGCAAGCAATGACTTGAGGGGAACGAACTCCCACAGGAAACACTCATACGAGGAGAATGAACTCTAACAGCAAACAATGATGTCAGAAGGGTGAACTCCCACTGCAGACAATGATGTGAGATGGGTGAACTTCTCGAACATTTGACTGCAACCACAGTTTTCAGAACCTGCAGGGGCATGTTGTTCAATCAATGCTTTAGTTTTCAATGTAAACATTACACCAATTATAAACATGGAAAAGTGTTAAATCTAAATGTCTATGTGGCAAAGAATCACAGCATGATAATAATGATTGTCCTAATGTGTTAGCATCACTTATGTACAAGGTACCCTGGACATACCTACACAGATATACACATGTACGCTCACAGAATTTCAAAGGCAAAGTTCTGAATAAGGTTACACATACCTTATGCCACTTAAATGTTTGCAATATGTACTCTATATAACTTCTTTATATATACCAAAAAAGTGAACTCTACTAAATGGTACTAAAATTGAAATCTTTTCAAAAGCACGGTCAACTTCTCTTCCCTATCAAGAAACAAAGTCTTCACATAGATTTCTATTATTCTAATGACACACAGTTTATTAACTCTGCCAGAAAATTTTTTCTTTCTATATCTCAACTTCAACATTGTATATTTAAATGTCAATCTGTATTGTTACTCGTATCCTCTAAATGCTGTTCTGTCATGGAGATATGTACTGTGAACTTTTCCCTTGTTATTCTCTGTGACCATAAATTACAAAGCGCCAGATCTTCATTCTGGATAGGACACTATAGGAGCTTGTCTTTTACACTAATTACTAGATGTATATTTTTTTTCCAACTGTGTTTTTATTTCCTACTCTCTAGATCTGACAATACACATCAGTTGTATTTTTCACTGTAGTGTCTAAAACTGCTCACATAAAATGACAAAAGAAGAAAAAAGTAACCAAGGAAATGAAACAAACCAAATAAACAGGGAAAAAAAAATATGCATTCACATAAAACGATAATAACACCATCTCTTGCGAAGTAAAGTTTCAACAATCTATACACGATCTGATTTATAGCTTGTATAAACACATTTGAAATACAAAATTAATATGAGTGTCCCCAAGTACACCTTCATAAGTATGTATGTGTATTCACAAGGTACAGCTAAAAAGGGGAAAAAAATGTTACAGACTGTTTGCCAAATGACATACACTGCTACAAATCTTAAAAAAAAAAAATGCTGCTTGTATTGACCTCCTTAAATTCAACCATTAGACAAAACCCAAAGACATCAATACTGCTCTCATTCAAACTAAACTGAAAGACAGAATCTACAGCAAGCAGGATTGTCAGACATCATGCAAAACAAATCACGTCACACATGAAAAAATGCTTAACAGCTCCATCACCAACTTCCTAGCTGCGGTTCCAGAGCACCTTATAATTTTCACAAAGCATTTTAAAAATACAGAAAATTACTGTACAAATATCATCCACCCCACCCTCATTCCACCCCCCACTCCTTCCTCTCCACCCCAGACTTAGTATCAACAAAAAATGTTAAAGTTTCTCAAAAGATATGCAGACAAAAAAACACACACACACACACAGAGAAAAATGACAGTAAAGCATGAAATAAAGAGGAAACATGTGATCAAAACAATGCTATTCAAAACAAAACACACGAAAACACAAAATCTGAACACAGTTGCAAAAACCAGTCCGACATTCCAGATCTTGGCAGTTACATAATCTCAAGTAAATGTTTCAATATATGTTAAAAAGTCTCCAACTCTCAAACAACATTCCCACCAATGACATATCCTACTCAGACTGATAAGAACAAGAGTATGTAGCAACTCTTATCAGTGGTCAAAGGCGTACTGACCATGCATTTACAGTTAGTGTTACTTGCACCTTCTGTTCTCAAGTATATACATTTTACCTGATTTCAGTACTGCTGCAGTCTGTAGTAGTCATTCTTCAAGTGAACAGTACAACTGTTCTCAAACTTTATACTTGGTTCTAAGCAAAAAGATCTCTCTTTAGAAAAAAAACCAACAACAAACAACTGCCGGGAGTAAAAGTGACATGTATTTTGTGCATAGATGCAAGTGTGTGTGTGTGTGTGTGTGTGTGCACGTGTGTGTGCAAGTGTGTGGGCATGCGCTCATGCATATATATCAGTGCATACAATTTACGGTTCATACAGACATTTGTTGTAAAACAAAAATTCAAGGTGTTTCAAAGAAAAACCTTAAGGCCAGAATTTGAGATTTCAAGGACAAAAAAACCAAACCCCCCCCCCAAAAAAAAAAACAACAAAAAAAAAAACGGATGGGCAAAATAAAGGAGATGTTCTAAAGCACATTTCTAAACAAATATGTTCACTTCAAATTAAGTAGCGGGTGTATTAGGTAGGTGTCTACATCATCTGGATCAGAACACTGTAACAGCAGCGCAGTGTGATATAGACTGCTCCCTGTGGAGTGCCAGCACCAAACTTGCATCAGGATGATCTGGGTGTGGCTGGCTACCAGGGCGCCAGAATGACAGTGTAGGAGAAATGCACTGAAACGGCGAAGAAGATGGGGAAAAAATCCTCAATTCAAATTCTTAATTTTGCCCCCCCCCCTCCAAGTTTCATATTTCTTGGATGCTTCAGATGTTGTCTGTGGCAGAAATGTTCATTCAAAGCAGTTTGAATCATATATACTTTGTACATTTCCCTCACATGCAATGGAAAACTAACCTAGCTTTCAGTGATTGAAGACCAGGGAAAGTATTTTTGGACAGTATTTAAGATCTCTTCAGAGATGGTAGATTTTCTTAATGTTTAAGGTGACTCATGGAGTTCAAAAGACAAAATTCAAGGGGTATGAAGAGGTTAAATGAACTTATGAAACTTGAAACCTAGGGATGTGTGTGTGTGTGTGTGTGTGTGTGTGTGTGTGTACACACATGCATGTTCAACAGAGACATTTTTTTTCCTGTAAGGTCTGTTCTTTCTGAGGGTAAAATTGTAAAACTTATGCCTGGGGACAATTTTGATGTGGATTTGCTTCACTTACATTCAGAGTCTACTGTGCAGCCAGCTGTGTTAACACTTCAAGTAATCCACACTCCTGCATTGGTCTAGATACCACAATCAGGAAGTATACTGCACCTGACACCTGTAAATTCCAGAATAAAATGAGCTCACAACTCCCATCTCGAGATGTCTTCTCCTTAGATTTCTGCTCTTTCTGCTCTGCTTCAGCCTCCTCGGCTCTGTGGATGGTGGAGACGATAATGTTGTACAATTTGTCTGGACTCATCCATGGCCCCCAACCATTCACCACCTTGCCATTGGTGTCAATAAGAAACTTCCAGAAATTCCAGTCGGGCTCATACCCTGTTTTTTCTGTAGAAGAAACACACCCATATACACACAGAGGTTTAGATATGTTTTCACACACACACACACACACACACACACACACACACACACACACACACACACACACACTGCACATGTGCATGCATGCATGCATGCATGCACACACACACACACACACACACACACACACACACACACACACACACACACACACACACACACACACACCTGTCTAGAAAAAAGGGAGAGAAACACAATCTTAATATGCACAAATGTACACACATGTATGCACATAAACAACTGCACAGACGAGTGTACACAATTTTCTTGGTTGCTGAAATCAATTTCAAATGAAGCTAGAAACATATGGGACCTTTCAAGACTGGTATCAATATATGATTTCCTGATTAAGAAATTGAGAAATAGACTATATCTATCTGAAAATACTACTAAAAAAAAAAACCTGAAAAATGCCATTACTGATACTGCATACTATAATAACATACTGAACAAATAAACTATAATAATAAACAAGAATTTCTTGCTAAAAATTCTGAGCAAAACATTATCAATTAATGCAAACAACCCCCCCCCCCCCCCCCCCCCAAATAAAAAAAGTGGGCAATGCACAAAAATGGAACAAGACTCACTTATATATATGGCAAGTAATAAATCTCACCAGTTAAGTACTTCCAGGCATCTAATGCATTTGGTCCTCTGACATCAACTTTGGCAAACATGGGAAAATCCGCTCCATAATTTTGTCTTGCGAAGTGGAAGATTTGAAGATTTGACTGGAGAGCACACACAAAAGGACACAATCTTCAAAAACCAGTCAGTTATGTTTAAGATACATGCATTCTCTCCATAACAATCAATTATCTATAGATTAAGCTATCACTGTATCAGCTGAACAAGAATGTTTTAAGGGATTGGAGGAATTCTTCTGATAGGGAACGTCGAATCTAGTGACTTTTTGGGAATGAGAAGTTTGCTCACTCTGTCCTAAAATCTGAGGGATTACTACTTACTGTACATGAATCAAATGACAGAATACTAGCACCTTTGATTTGAAAAGGGCTCTTTTCTAAAACTAGTTCTTAAAAGATGACATTTGTCCAGAGTTTTTTTTTTTTGTAACTAAAGATTTGACTTTAGCCCTTGAAGATGCCACTCATCCTATTTTGTTTCATTCTGTGTTATTTCTTTTCATTGAAGATCAAGTGGATTTGAACTGAAAGAAGCTAAATTACAGACTGAAAACATTACCTTTGTTTTTCATCTCCATCTCTATCTATATCAACCCTATGTCTGGCTACGCAATTCACATATTTTGTAAACTTACTCACAAATGGTACGAAACAATAGAACAATTTAACTTTTGTAACAGGAAAAAACAGGGTCCAGATTTCTGGAACAAAGATAGGAGGAAAAGGGCCACAAAGACAGACAAAGGCAGGTGATAAGTTAAATAACATTAACATCAAAGAGTGATAGAAAAGGGGAATCTTGCATAGCACTTCTAAAGGTGGCATGTATAGAATGTTATGCTGAAAGAACCCCGGCAACTTTTCAGGGACCTTTGTGACACTGGGAATTTTTTTTTCCCCCTCACTGTAATAAAATGCTACAAGACTGTTCCTGCTTTACTATCAAGACTCACTGTATCAAACACGTATTTGATTTAACCGATTTCACATTATACTGCACCATTTGTAGAGTTTTGCCACAAATGCACCCAGACTATCTGTTGCCTTGCTCGGTCATCAAGCAGACCTGTATAATGTTTCTTCACCAGCATAGTCATGTGTGTGTGCTGGCATTAGCAACAAGATAAAACTGAATGACTCATGACAATGTGCCATAATCATTAACTTGCTCTTGGTGACTCTGCTACAATAGTGCAGCTTACTGATAGTGTTCATTCATGATCAGTTTGGCCTAATGGACTCTAGCTGGAGATAAAATTTTATTTCTATGGTCCTGAAAATCTTTCTTTCTTTGAATTGTGGGACTGTACTTTTCTTTAATCCAGAAAATCCACCTATCTCCAAAACATGTAATATCAATTACCATTATCATTACTGGGTGAGCTTGTATAGGCCTATCCTCGGTTAGAGACCAAGCTCTAAGCATTTTACAATCCAGGCTCTTGTTTTATACACAGGGCTGCCTATCTGGTAAGAGACAACTGAAAGGCTGCCTGGTGGTGCTACAATCAGTCCTTTCCTGTACCATTCAGTCAAATATCAGTCCCTCAGATTTTCACTCAAATAAACTTACTCCTGGCTCCTGTCCACCAAACTGGTTGCAGGGAAAGGCAAGAACATTGAATTTGTTGGTATCTGCTAAGAGCTCCTGCAGGCGAACCAAGGAATTGTAGTGATCCTCTGTGTAGCCGCACTTACTGGCAACATTTACAACCAAAGATACCTGTGGACACACACACATACGCGTGCACACACACTGGGTGACTGACTGACACCAGTTGATTACATATTATTTGTACTCATATTCTATAAGAATGGTATAAAATCTCAACAGTTTTCTACTTTCTGGCAATGTCACACAGTTCACAGAAAGTGTGCAAAGGATTCTACTTCTTCAAGTCTGGACAAAAATGAGATAAACAGCAATGTTTACATCAAGAAAAATGTAACACCCCCACCACCCACAATAGAAAAATAGTCAAATTTTGCCATAAAATAGAAAATGTCCAGAAAAATATATCTCTGTGTACTTTTATTTAACTGCTCTCTTTATGTTACTTTTCATACAGATTTTTTTTCTTTGGCTAGAACTCTGAGGTTCACGATGGTAAGACCTTTGCACATGACTTTTTAAAAAAAAAATCCTGCAATGAATTTAGCCCCATTCCATCACTGGAAATGATGTCTAAACATGACACAAGCGAGCATGTGTTTTACTTTTCGTGTCATCTATCCCACTGGCACACCACGGTACGTCTCTTTGGTAAGTGAAATGGGATTTTAACATGCATGCAAGACTTATTACGCATGTGTTTATGCATGAACCTCTGTTTTGCTGGATTTGGATGGGACTGGAGAGGGCTCAGATGTTAACTCTGGAGGGAAATTTTTTGACCTTGCTGTCTCACGTGGAAATCAAATCCTTAACCTTAGACCAAGTCAAGACTCTAATCCTTACTTGATAGACCAACCAGACCTTTTGTGAAAAGATATGTAATGATGATTATTCCTGTGAGTGTGTGTGTGTGTGTGTGTGTGTGTGTGTGTGTGTGTGTGTGTGTGTGTGTGTTGTGTGTGTGTGTGTGTGCTTCTTGTTTTAGAAGGGATTTGTTAATCATTAACACACAACTGTTCATTCACAAATCTAAATAATCTTTCAAGAGGGTTGCAACACAGTCTCAATTTTCATGATGGGTCTTAGCAACAAATATGAATTGGACCTCAAGCTGTTGTCAGACCTGTATGCATGAACATCAAATTTGAAACACTCCTTTGCTTTGTCAACTAAAATGTACATACATTAAAACCTTGATGATATAGTCACCTCCTCCTCCCTTTCACTGGAATTTAAGATATTTTGGGGTTAATAAGTGTCAGTATTGTTTTCTTTTGTTTGTTTGTTTTTTTTTAGGGGGGGGTTGATGATGGGAGAGAGAAAGGGAAGTCAACGAGGCACACACATATTTCTCTTTTGCATTTTGTCTATACAGCTTGTGTTACAGAACCACCGAGACGGGAGAATGAGGTGGGGAATGATCAGAGAATGACTGAGCCTTTTTGACTTTAAAATCTTAATCTGCATAAAACTGAACCTATCAAATGCTACTTAACCACTTGTGAACACACCCTTCCTCTGTATTGCTCGAGAGAAACGATGTTCTCGTGAATGTCCATTACAGTAAACGAGTAAAAATCTAGTTCACCAGATGCTCCAACACAAATGATTTTTGAAATAATGGTAATCCACACACAACGACTGAAAAGTGTGACCAACTGTTTCAATGTTTGTTTCTTCATTGCGAGTGGAGGCACACTGATTTTCTCAGTTTCTGATTAAATGAATTTTATGTGCAGATATAATCTCAGTCACCATGAAAAAATTCACAGTTCCGAATAAAATGTCCCCCAGACAAGCAAACGGAAAGTGCAATTGTTGTGCGTAACCCTTTGGCGTTTTGTTGTCCTCGTTTCGATTCTCTCCTTGTGCCACGAGTCTCATCCAGTCACCGGAACTGCGAAGTCTCGCGAAGATTGGCGAGGATCAAAGTAATTGTGAAGACGCTTTGTGTAGAAACGGAACAACCAATCAACATCAGCCACTCAAAACTATTGGCCAATCACTAACAGCGGTAAGATTGAAACTTCTGTTGACGAAACTGAAGGGAACGCAACTTGTCCAAACTTGCATGACAGAAAAGGTAATCATTATTTTTAAAGGTACGCTATCACCCCTATAAACGAGTTGACATTGCCAGCCAGCCAGCCAATTTCGGCAGCCCAAACTGCCCATGTGTTAAAGATGAGAGTTAGTTGTACTGCCGTTGCCTTTTTTCCATTGTTTTGGTGGATCTATTTCTATTATAAAGTCTCCAGTGACTATCGGTTTTATCGTTGTGGGTGATACTTACTTGATACTTGATGCACTGGGTGTTCGAGGCCTTTACAAGGCCTGTTCAGTACTCCTGTTCAAACTAGACTTGCGTGCTTGACATGGCAAAAGCAGTCAAGTTGTAACAGCTGGGGTCAAATTTGTTTGGCAGACTTTCCCAATGGGCATCCAGTCTTCTTTTAAAGGCACTAATACTCGGGGCCGTCACCACCACACAATCCTGAAGGCTGTTCCATATGGACACCACTCGCTGCGCGAAGTTAGAATGCATGTTTAGTCTGCAATATCCTTTCTCTAGTTTTAGAGAGTTCCCTCTAGTGTCTCTACCATGGTGGAGCTGGAGTTGTGGTCTGTCAGTGCCTTGCATGAACTTAAAAGTGTCAGTCATGTCGCCTGTATTTCTGCGGTGTGTTCCAGGCTTGGCAATTTAAGTGCTGCTAGGCGCTCTGGATATGATTTTTCTTTCAGGGGGCCAATAAGTTCTGTTGCTCGCCTTTGAACATCCTCCAGGTCCACACACAGGGTTTTGAATCTTGGCTGCCATACCGCATGACCATACTCAGGATTGGCCTTACGAGGGACTTACAGAGTTGGACAGAGGTTTCTGGTGTAAAGTGATAAAAGGACCTTCTGATGACCCAAGGATCCTATTGGCCTTTGCCGTTGCTTGTGCCACATGGTTCTTGAAACTAAGGTCCTTGTCCACCAACACTCCCAAGTCTCTCTCTACTTCACTCTCTTCTGGTCTAATAGTGCAGTCCTCACCCTCAGAGTTTTTTTTGCTGTTCATACAGTATGTTGCCTCTGTTTTGAGGTTTCCAAGCCTAATCATACTGCATTTTTGAGGATGGAACTTTAATTGCCAATCAGTGATAAAGCTTTCAGCTTCAGTTCAGTTGAATATTTAAGTAAATTGATCTCTACTTACATCACTGAATTTTCATTAGTCCCAACCTTCATCACTTTGTATGTTGTTTGACTCAAACAGTACTCGCTCTCAGCTTTTTGTTGTCACAGTTGTGAAGAATGGGCCGAAATATGTTGATACCAAAGACTGGCTGAGCCGTGACTGTATTCGCCTTTAGAAAACATTTGATTTGATAATGTCCTGTTATCTGTCTGGATTGTGTTGTGGAACTAATTACTTTTCTTTTTGAAATTTGCTTCAGTTTCTGCTTTCAGTCACCAGGCATTGAAACGAATTCTGATTTTTTGATTCTCTTGCCACAACTTGACCTTTTTGAGGGGGGATGGGGAAGTGGGTGTGCCTCACTGCCTGCTACTGTGCGTAAGGGGGTGAAGTTTGCATCGTTTTTTAACCCAAAATTTTCAGATTTATGAAGTGATTAAGTGTGGTAGAAACAAAATACCACTGTCCTTCAAACTTCAGGTTCTTCTTCTTCCTTTGAGTGTCCACAATCAATTTTTTTTTATGTTCTGGTTCAAGTTAGAAATGATGACACACATCATCATATAGTTTTGGCTTTATGGACACCCTATCGTTGTGTGGGTTGGTCAATGCAAGCGTGACGAGTTTTTTTTTTCTTCTTCTGAATTTAATAACTGTTATACTCAAAGTCATAAAATTGGACATTTGGAGATGCCAAGGTAATATGGCTGTTTGGGTCACTTGCGCTTACTCATACTGTATAAGAAAAATATCCAGCTTAGCGTTATTATCACCACTTAACAGATAATTGTAAACTTTTTTTTTTAAACAGCTTTAGTATTTTCAGATTTCGGCAAAAAACGATGTCTCAGTTTGACCTGGAGAATGAGATGAAAAGTGCACTAAGAATGGATGCACCACTGACACGAGGGCCACAGATGAGGTGGCAGCAAAAAGGTGCAGACAATGGAGGAAACTTATCCCTCAACTCCTCTTCCGCAAATGCCAGTCTGCTGTCAACAATAAAACGCCAATGAAAATGGTGAATCCAGCTGCCACTCACAGTCCAAAACACCATCATCACAAGAAGCGGGGAGAAAAACTCCAAAATCAGGTATGTTATTGACAACATTATGAAATAGATTAAAAAAGCAAAATGAATGAATTCAAATCAAGAAAAGAATCAAACAAGATACATTATTTGACAAAAGTCTACTTCACTGATATGTACTGCAAATGAGTAAACAAACAAACAAACAAACAAAACCCCTTAAACAGAGGGCTGCTGTCATCTCTTTATCTGCATACGGAACTATACTCTTAGTCTCTCACTTTCGGTGTCAGTCTGTCTGTTTGTTTTCTCTCTCTCTCTCTCTCCCTTCATGACAGTCATGTTGTTTAAATCACATCCCAACTTTCCATGCAGACTATGTGTAGACTGTAAGCAGTTTAAAACTGGAAGTTCTGTGCAGTGTAAATGAAGCATGACACTGTGAAAATAGGTGTTGGAATCCTGACATTATCCTCTTCAAGTTCAACTGAAGTCTTATGCACATAAGAATGTTGTTTTGGATCAAAGCACTTAACATATATGTATATCTAATGTGAGTAGAATTGAGCATGTACATGTTTGTGATTACCATGTGTGAAGACTCGTCAGACCCCAGTTCATCACTGAACTGATCATGAGTAAATATGTTCAAATCTGAAGGTGCTAGCAAGGGTTCAAAGACGCCCCAAAAGACACCAAATGCTGGTGATCGTTTCATCCCCAACCGCACTACCACTCAGTTCGATGTGAGTCACTTCAAAGTGATGCAGAAGACACAGGGGGAGAGTGAGTCTCAGGAGATGCTGAGTCCTTCTCAGATAGAGTACCAGAGATTGATGAGCGAGAACCTGAATGGAGATCGTCTGTCACACAGGATCATGTCCTACAAAGAAAAAGCTCCATCTGCACCTCAAGGTATGCTATTTGATAGACAGATTTATCCATTGTCGAAGTGTGTCTATGAGGTATACACATTGTTATTTACGTAAGTTGGAGTGGTTACAGCTCTGTATTTTATATATTTTTTTTGTAATTTTTAAGTCACATGGCATTGTTTTTACTGCAGTTATGACATGATGCTTGGTCCTGACCAGCTCCTGTCCAAAGTTGAGTTTACTGCGGGCTGAATTTGGAAAATGGTAACCATACGTAAGAATTTCATCCTCTTAATAGATGTCAAAGTGCTGCTCAGATGTATTGACCAACACTACTTGCATCTGTAACTCAGGCCTGGATGACATTCATATTATGAAAGTAAGCACAGAGTATAGCTGTGTCATGCTGTCTCAGACAGAAGGGAGCTTCATATAGCATCATCCTCATCTTCACTGATAAGCATAAAAGAAATGTTCAGAATGAATCAGATTCAGTGGTCCTTCATGCCTTGCTTTCATAGTTCCAATTTCTCTCCATGTCTGTGCTGTTGGTGAGTTTGCATGGAGGTCACCAGTATTGGCAAGTACATGGGACTGTTCTTGGATGGGCGTGGTGATGCCCTTGGAGGGGAGAGTTTTTTTTTTTTTCCCTTAAATTTATAAATTCGTATAATTGGAGAAGTACAAGTACACAGAAAGAGGACAGTGCGTAGAGTTTTATCTGCATAGTCACATGTAAATGTCAGAGTATCACAAGTATGAATGGCTTTAGTTACTGTAAACTTAGAATGGAAAATGAAGAAAATATAGTAATTGTGTTTATCACAACCTCTGCCCTAAACATAGTGACTGATAAGTAACTATAATGACTGTTTAGCATCTTTATCTATTCCATTTTTGCTGCACTTGCAGTTTTATCTTAAGCTCAAGAAAAGACACGCTTCCCTTGAAGAAAAAAAGTACATAAAACACATAAATTAACAAGTAAACAAAAAGGTAAGTCCTTGCCCCTCATCTTTTGGAGAGGGGGAGATTGTCACTCACACTGGCTCTGTAAGTGGTGGTGGGTGGTTGTAGCTGGCTTAGTTGGTGCAGTAGCATTCAGTGCTTGGCAGTAACGTTTCTTCACTTGCCCTGTTGGGCAAGTCACTAGAAAAATTACTCGCAGCACTTGCCTGGATTTTTTAAGTCCATTTTGACTAGACACTTGGGACACATGCATACACAGAAAGACACACACACACACACACACACTCAGAGGCAGCCTGCTCTTACTCTCCACCAGCCTGCACACACACACACACACACACACACACACACAACACACACACACACACACACACACACACACACACACACACAGACACACACACACACAGAAGACTGACTACTAAGGTAAAAAATAACACAATTTCAGTCACGCTGTCTTCTTGATCTATGGTCTAGTTAAAGCTAAAGATTGAAGAATTGCCACTGGCTTTCTCAAAATGCTAGTCATTGGCAAGTTGCTCTGGGCTGCAGCAGAACTCCTTTCATCGAATAATCCTGCAGAATTTAGCACTCAGTGTCTGAGTGGAGCATCATGAGTCAGTGATAGGTGTTACTGATGTTAATGAAAGTGTGTTGTGTGACACAGGTAACCATGGTATTGATGTTATATATGAAGTATTGTTTCTTCAGGTCATCAGGGCAACTTGAGGGTTCTATACAGTACAACTAAGGCACCTGCCAGTTCAAAGAAAACTGTCAGGCACATTCCCCAGGTTCCAGACCGCATTCTGGATGCACCAGAGATACTCGACGATTACTGTGAGTCCTAGCACAATGGCTTTTTTTTCTTTGTCTTTTTTTTTTTTTACCTTTTCCCTTGTCTTTGTAAACTCACAAACTATGAATGTGTGTTGCAGTAAGCTTTACATCGGCATGAATTCTCAGAAATGGGGGGGAAAAGATCCTTTTTACAAATTATGCTGGGGGTTTCAGTTGTTATACGCAGCACCCAAGACAAATTGATCAAATTGAATGGGATAGGTTCTGGTCCTTGAGTGCTTGTCAAAGTAAGAATCTTGATTCCGGCTGTAAATATGTTAGATCAGAGACTTTTTTTTAATTTTTAAAGCCATGCTTTTATTTGAAAGAGAAACATACCTGCACATACACTGTGCCCATGAAGAGTAAAAAAAAAAAAAAAAAAAAAAGAGATAAACCTAATGGAATATTAAATATCAAGATGCATAGCTTCTGTCACAAAAAGGAAAGTGGTTTGTGTTCTTACTAGAATTTCTTTCAGTGTCTCTGCTGGCAGAGTTAACAAATTGCTGCCTTCAGTATATCGGTTGATATGCTCTTACTTCATGACTTTGCTGGTTGAATGATATTGATTATTCTTGTGCCAGTCTCAGTGGTGAATTGCGTAACATTGTAGACTCCCTAGTGGGAGGCTGTAATAGTGATTCACAATAGAGCCATTATTTGTGGGATTTTTCCTGCCCTGACTAAATGGTTCAATTTTGAAAGCTGGGACCACTTTTGAGTTTCATCCACTAAATGGACATATCTATTACAGTATTGCTCAAATTTCCTGACAAACACTGTACATATTTGTACCTGTTTAGGTCTGGTTGATGCTGGGATATATTATGAAAGTAAGTATAGAGTGCAGTCTTGTCATGCAGTCTTAAACTAGGATGGAAATCTGCAGCATCATCTTCCATATCCTCATATTCATCAATCAGCAAAAAAAAAAAAAAAAAAAATCATGGATACTGTCGTTGGACTTTATATCGCCCTTTGGAGAGAGAGCTAGCTCATGCCAGCTCTGTGACTATGCTGTGGCCATGCTGTGGCTGTGAATGAGGGGTTAGAATGAGTGGTGGGGGTGCAATGCCACTGAGGTGGCGCAGAAAGTGGAAAAGCACACACAGAAAAATCATTCTTGTATTCTGTGAATTTTGTAATAGAATCCTTTTTGTTGCAGATCTGAACCTGTTGGACTGGTCAGTGACAAATCAATTAGCTGTGTGCCTAGGGGGCAGTGTTTACCTATGGAATGCCTCCACAGGAGACATACAGCAGCTCTTGCAGATGGAGTCGCCAGAGGAGTACATTGGCTCTGTGTCCTGGATCAAGGAAGGCAATTATCTGGCAGTGGGAACCAGCAATGGTGATGTTCAGGTCTGTTTCTTTCATCTTTGTTTCTGTGCTTTACGTTGGCGAGTAAGGATTGAAGATGAAGATGCATTCTTAAGACTCTCATTCTGGAAAACATCTCATCTAATCTTCAACATGGAGTATCTTGACTAAGTACTTAATCTGAAGTTGTAAAAATACTTGACAGTTACATTTAAAGAGGCTGTTTGAAAGCATGTGTTTTGTAAATTATGTTTAAGAGAACGACCATAATAATGAGGTCAAATTTCTTTAGGCCATATGTAAAATAGTCATCCGGGAAGAGTGTGTAGGTATATGAATCATGTGTCAGTTGTATGTAGTAAAATGCAGTAGGCAATGGTAAATCTTTTGATATTTTGGGGAACTGGAAGCTCTCTTTTCACAAGTCAGAGGCAAATGGCAGGCCTGCTTAGTGCTACAGTTCATAAATTCATAGTTCCTATATTTCACCCCACCCCACCTCCGACTATGGTATAGTGGGTACGTTATAAAAAGTATGATCTTGCTGACCAGGAAACCTGCAAGATAGGTTCACCTGAGATGTTTTGGCCACTTCTGGCACTGATGAAAATAGTTATCATGTGATGCCAGTGTCAGAAGTGTCTTCATTCATACAGTAAAATGACATCATAGAAGCCCGAAGAAATTGTTCATGAATCAAGCAGTGACAAAAAAGAAAGCAAAATGGGAAAGCTTGCTGGCATTGCTCTAATGTCAGCTGTTGCTGTTCAACAATACCTGCTGAAGTACAGAGGGAAAAACTTCCTGTGCTGAAGTGGGGTACAGTTAGGCATTTGACAGATATATTTCAAGCGGCATTTAGAGATAAGAGTGACCATTGTCGAGGTAGAACTGCTAAACGTCCAAGCCTTTTGCAAATTGTCAGTATCGCAAACAACAACATCAATCAAATTACTTGTGACTTAGCTTTACTTGTGTAAAAATGTTTATATAAAGAGAATGTCAGTTACCCCCTAATCCTATCTTCCTCAGTTCAACTTTCAACAAAAATGAGTTCATTCGTGGAAGTTCAGGTAGGTTCATAGCTCTGAAAACATTCATTATATTGATAAAAATTAGGGTTCTGCTCCAGAGGGTTTCTTTGAGGTGTAGGCAGATCTGAAGTGGGGCTTGTCAGCCCTTCAGGGAGGAAAACTCTGAATTCAAACCGCCAGTGTACTCAAACAGTGTGATGACCTTTTTCCAGGGTATAGTTTTTGTGCAGATCCTACTGTGTCTGCTTACCATCAGGGAGGGCAGGATGATGCTTAGTCTTTGGCTGCTAATCTTCCTAAGAAGCAGATACTACAAAAACAAAACAAAAAACAAAGCAAAAAACACTGCACTACTGGGGCAGTCTCACTGGT
The DNA here is from genome assembly GCA_016801955.1 of Conus betulinus. Taxonomy (NCBI): domain Eukaryota; kingdom Metazoa; phylum Mollusca; class Gastropoda; order Neogastropoda; family Conidae; genus Conus; species Conus betulinus. Next base: position 533,083 of record JADBJO010000572.1, read on the forward strand.
GGAAGGACCTGTTTTTATGGTTCTTCTTTTGAGAGTTGGAAGGGGAGAAGGTGGGCAGGGGACTGCACATTCCCTCTGCGTTTTGAAAAGTCTGTGAGCTGGTCATGTAGACTGGTTCACCAGAATCAGAAGAGGCTTTCAGCAGGGTCCCACCTAGCTGAACTTCTTTTCCTGCAACATCTTCAGCCAACTGTGTGCCTCAAAGATAAGTCTCCACTCCTGCATCAGGACACATTCTGGAAAAGGGAGTGACCTGACAGGAAAATCATTTTGTTTGATAAAACGCTCAATTTCTCAGATCTGTGGAGACTGTCTGTTTTTTTTTTTATTATTTTTTTTTTTTTAATTTTTTTTAAAAAGCTCTTTTCTTACTGCTCAGTATTTTATCTATGTTTTATTCATATATTTGTCAGGTATGGGATGTGAAATCAGCAGAAGAAACTTCGCTCAATGACAGGTCATTCAGCTCGTGTTGGCTCTCTATCTTGGAATTCATTTATCCTCAGCAGGTAGTATAGTTTCATTTTACATTGTTACCTGGCCTTTCAGTGACACACGGTATGAGTCTTGCACAGATGTAAAGATTGGCATATAAATTTACTGCACGAGTTTCTTTTAAAGTAAATTATCCACTCATTTGCCCAGGATTGATAGTTTGTGGAAGACTGACCTATGCAATGCATGAAAGAAAAAATGTCCACAAAACAGACTGGCAACATAATATTGATAGACCTTGCACGGACACATTCTCTGTTTCATATTGTACTTAACGTGCAAACTGTCTAGCATGCACCATACTTATTACCACAGGTGAACCAGTACAGTTTAGGGATTATAATCATCCATTTAAAATGATGACAGTCATTTGATTTGATTTTTAATTGTTTTTGCCATATAATAGTGTATAGGTCTGGAGTGACTCCATGCTCCAATTATGCAGTGTTCTGCAGCGTTGGATTGAAATTGGTGACACAACTTTTTGGTGTTAAATCTTAAGTCAGAGCAGAACTTTACTGGTTAATGCATTTGATGAAAAACATTATGGTTAAAGCTGAAGTTTCAAGGAAATATCACTCTGTGCAGATTTGTCCAGTTACACTGCATTACATCTGCTAGACCATGAGACCTCAAATGTATAGGATGAAATCAAGTCAATTAATGCTAATAAAGAAAAGTAAGCACAGAAAAACATTGAAAGGGGAAGCTCAGATGAGAAGGAAGTAGTAAGGAGATGACTTACCAACGCATTTACCTATGACCCAACATGCTGGTTAGGCTAAGGTCCAGTGTCCAGTAATTTTAATGACTGATAGAAAGAGCGGAAGTTAATCACGAGTCATATATTATGCCTTAAAACTTTTTTTTTTAAATTTGTTTTGAATCAGGGAAAGCTCTCAGCTATTTGATGTTTAAAAACAAGCTTGTTTATGAATGTTACATATGCTTATTTGTACACAGTATGAAGTGCATTCTGCATCTCTCCTTTGATTAGTTTATTTGTATAAAAAATGTTACTGAGAAATACTTCCTTGTATTTGAAAGTTTTCATACAGTGCCAAAGCTGTTTAGTGCCAAAATTAGCACCATTTGCATGTTAGTTTATTGCTGACATATGTTGGAAGCGTCATTTACTCTGGGCGTGTACAAGCCAGAGCTTGATGTTTGATGGAAAACCACCAACAAACCTGAGTGACATGCTGCAGTGGGCTGCGGTTTGTAAAATTAAATGTCAGAATTTCAGGTAGCCAGGCTGGTGCGATAAAACTGTAAGGGAATTAAAGATACCAGTAGGTAAGAATATGGAAGATGGCGATAAATTGGGAAGAAGTGAAGGGGGTTGGAGTGTGGTTAGGAAGAGAGTGGGGAACAGAGGAGAATGATTTGGAAATGCACGTAGAACTTATAAAAAAATAACAAACATCAAACGGTGTCAGAAATACATTTTTTAAAGGATAACAGGCTGCAGAAAAATTATGAATAGTGTGCACTAATATCTGTTTAGAAAACAGAAGTGTGGATGGTGAGCATTAATATCTATTTAGAAAACAAAAGTATGAATGTGTGTGCATTAGTGCCTGTTTAGAACTTACAAAAAAAAAAAAAATGTCTTCTGATGTGGTAGTGGAAGTCGCAGTGGGAACATCCATCACCATGATGTACGGGTTGCGGACCATCATGTGGGCACTCTGAGCGCCCATTCACAGGAGGTGTGTGGGCTGCGGTGGTCACCGGATGGCAAGTACCTGGCCAGTGGAGCCAACGACAATCTCCTATGTGTGTGGCCCGCCCAGATGTCTGTGGCGAACAGCAGTCAGCCTCTCTATACATTTTCACAGCATCAGGCGGCTGTCAAGGTATGGTGGCCAGTTGCGCTGAATTTTTGTGGCTAACGATGTATACTCTGAAATTGTTTATGATGTAAAATTCACTAACAGAACATAATGAACTTGAGATTCATAGAAGGGAATGTTCACAAGTAAGCACATGCTGAATGCGTACAATTCATTTCAAACCTGCATATCTGCATATGCTTGTTGCTGTACAGCCACTGATTTTGAGTAAGGAGATGGTGATGTCGCTGTTCTCTTATCGCACAGCTATGGTGGACTTCTTTAACCATTGGCCCACTCTGACAGTTCCATCAATGCTGTTGGTTATGAATGCTAATGTTACCAATGATCGCTGATGTTGCTGTGTCAATAGGCACTGGCATGGTGTCCTTGGCAGCCAAGTCTGTTGGCTAGCGGGGGAGGGACTGCTGATCGTCACATCCACTTTTGGAATTGCAACACAGGAACCAACCTCAGTGGAGTGGACACAAAATCACAGGTGGGTAATTATAGAGAAAGGAACCGATGGTGGTGGAAGCTGGCTGATCACCCTTTCTGCAGGTTATGTGCATGTTTTGTTATTTCGAAGAAAAAAAAAAGGTCTGTCTCTCTTATTATGGGTAAATGAATATAGAAAACATTTGGTAGAAATTATTTTTCGAAAAGCAAATTCATTACTATTTCCAGTGACTTTTCATGTTCATCTGAGGAATGTCAATGTAGTCATTTGTTTCATTAGAGATCTGTGTGAGCTCAGTAGGACTTTTCATGAAAAATGTATTTTTTGGTTTTGTGTGCTTGGAAAGAGGTGTGAAATTTGAAGAGGTATAGATCTGGTCACTGTAAATATGTATTTACTACACCATGAATGAAGAGATGTAAAATTTTAGGATGCTTCAGGGAGTGAGACAGAGAGTGAGAGTGCCAGATGAAGGCAAGAGCTCTTACATGAGGCGTGGAAAGACTGTCTCTAGGCAAAAAAAGTTATACACACTGATAGTTGAAATCTTTATATTGGTGGAGTGTGTGCTACAACATATCTTGCTGACAGAGTACACAACATCTATGTATGAAATTGTATCAAAATCACATACACATGTTTATTATGATTAGCATTATTATTGAGAGTACTTAAATAGAATGTATCCTCGTATGGAGACCAGACTGTATGTGCTTTTCAATTCATGCTCTTGCTTACACAACGGGTTGCATACCTGGGTAGAGCTGATTGAAGAACTGCCTACTGATATTACATTCAGTTGTTTTCCATGTCATTCAGTAGAATCTGTTGCTGAGTTTTTCATTCACTTTTTCATTTTCTCGTGGAAGATGCGTTCTGTGTGTATATGAATTACCGATCCATGCCAATGGCCAAACTGACCTTTTCCAAAAGTTGGTGACGGGATTTCATATGTGTGAAAGATGTTATGCATGCATTCACATATGGAAGCTTGTTTTATAGTCTCATTTGAAGGAATTTTGGGGACATGGAGTAAGAACCAATGTTAACTCTGAAGAGAAATTCTCCCTGTACTGAAACTACCCTGCAGAGATTTGAATCCACAAACCCAGGGTCACAGGATTGTGAGTTCAGCTCTGTACCAACTGAGCTATTCCATCCCCAAATATTCGTGTACAGAATTCTGTGCTAAACCTATTTTGAAATAGTTCACTTTTCTCCTAATCAGCTTAATATCCATTTTTGTCATATAAAAGTTTGGATGCTTGAGGACCTCTTCCAAAACTTGTGATGGGATTTCATGTGTGTGGAATATGTTGTGCATGCATTCACATGTGGAACCTTGTTTTATGGACTCATTTGAAGGAATTCTTAGAAAAGGGAGTAAGAACCAGTGTTAACTCTGAAGGGAAAATCCCCCTGTACTGAAATGACCTTGCAGAGATTCGAATCCACAAAATCCAGGGTCATCAGGATTGCGGGCTTGACTCTGTACCAAATGAGCTATTCCCAGCCCCAATTATCTGTGTGCAGAATTCAATGCTAAACCTATTTAGAAACAAGTTTATTTTTCTCTTAGTGGAATTAATGTCCATTTTTGTCATTTATTCATTAAACATTATTGTGATGCAGGTGTGTGCTATACTGTGGTCCAACGAGTATCGGGAACTGATCTCCAGTCACGGTTTTGCCCAGAACCAGCTGGTCATCTGGAAATACCCTGCCATGACCAGAGTGGCTGAGCTCACTGGTACGTTTGGTCTTAGCCTTGAAGAGTACATTCACTGGTCCTGTGAACGAAAAAAATCCTGATGAAAACATGTTTATAAAAGGCAAAGGAAAAGAGGAGGAGAGGTATCTGTTTTGTTGTTGTTGTTCTGTGACCTTGAATTTTGCATGCCAGACTGAAACTGACCTATTTAGTAAAAAAAAAGGGGGGGGGGGGGGGGGGGGGGGGGGGGAGAATATAAGGGAGATGGGATGAGGGAAGAGGATATAATGTATAAATAATTTTGTAACTTGTATCTTAAAAAAAAAATAAAACACCTAATTTTGAAGGAGGTGTTACCCACCTGAATCCATCATTTTGGTCGGTAAAGTTGCATTCCCTCAATTTTTTTTGTCTGCTTGTACTGCCAGACATGTCATAATCTTTTTTATTGTAATGTGTTAAGAGACACTAGCATTATTCTTTTGAACTGTAAACACCAAAGTCCAGGCCCCCAAATGTCAAGCTGTATGGTTGAACAACCAGTGGACTGTGTTTGAGCTGAAATCTGACAAATTTGTTTTGTCTGTTATGATTGAAATGAAAACGAGCAAGACTTCAACATACAATGGGATTGAAAAAAAAAGATATGTTTTAGATATGAAAATGCTTTATTTTTACCATCCTTGAAAAAGATCCGTAACTTTATGATCATATTAAAAGTTTTATCTTCGTGATGTACCTGTGGAATTTTGCTAACTATGGGCACAGAAGAAGGATATAACAGTTACCAGCAAAAAGTTATACAAGAAAAAAAAGGGAAGGGGATAGGGTCTGTGATCCATAAAAACACAGAATGAAATGAGCCAAGGTAAGTTAAGAGCAAGATAACTCGCGCAGCTTAACCAACAATTTGAAACCTCTTGCGTACGGGAATCCTCCTGTGTATCTGTCACTCTTGAGAATGGAAACATGTCTTGAGGCTATATTGTTCAGTAAAATCTGGCAGTTGGTGATGTTGACATAAGGATGAAACAAAGCACTGGTTACATGAATGGCTACACTGTGAGCATGACTGTGAAAAATATTCCAGGAGTTTTAAAAATCAAAGATGCTCTGCAAGGCTACTGCAAACTATATGGGGGGCTGAATTGCTTGCTAATTTGATGGTTTGCAGTTGCTTCATTCGTTGTTAGATCATGCTTGTGTGTGTTTATGGGTGCGATCTTATGGTTATCAAAGTTGGTAGAAGTAACTTTATTTCTTTTTCTTTTTCCTTTTTCCTCTTATTTTTTTGACTTTCCATATGATTACGTTAACAGAACCTTTGGGTTTAAAGTTGAATTGAATAAATAAGTGAGTCTTGTTAAACAAAATCAAAAGAATGTTTTTAAAAGGAAAAAAAACACTTCGATGTTGTTCTGCTGGAGATGTAGATAAAATACATAAAATGATTACAAGACCTTCACTTTCAAGGGCTTTGCCCCGAGATTCCCTCAAGGGATAATGCACCTTGACCCTGTCAGGGGGTATATGCTCCGGGTGCTGGCTTCACCTATTTCCTTGAAACTTACTCTTGCTTCAACTTATTGCATGGTTTTTTATCAATGAGGAGGATATTAACAAGAAATAAAGATGAAAATTATCGCAACTGAGTTTTTCATTGACATTTTTTGTGTTTGTTTCTGAATCTGTACAAGTACTGAGTTTGGTCATTTAGCAATGGCTAGAAGGCTGATTTGGCATCTTTTTAAGGTCCATAATCAGTGTCTCTTTTTTTGTAGGGGCACGGCTCGAGTTCTTCACATGGCCATGTCTCCTGACGGGGAAACAGTGGTGTCAGCAGCAGCAGACGAGACCCTTCGCTGTGGAAGTGTTTCGCGGTGGACAAAAAGAGAAAAAGACAAAAACGAAATCTACAGGCAAAGAACCTGGCTCCTCACTAAGGACCATGATCAGATGAGAGCTGCTGAGAAGGATCTGACAATGGTGCAATACGTGTTCAGCTGACTTTTGGTGCCGCCTGAAAACTTTCAGAACAACAGGGACAGCGAGGGGAAATATGATGCATGTGTTCCAAACCCCTGGAAGGATATGGGATCATGTGTGGTTTGTGTTGATTGGAGGAGCATTTCAGATGGTTTTAGTGCAAAATGAATGAAACTGAGGGAGTAGTGCGCATATTTTATATTAGTGTAGGGTAAATAGGAGCTTGATCATTTTATTACACTGCTTTGTTGGATATGCCCAGCCTACTACAAGCTAAAAGCATGTATATCATTGGTTTCATTGGATATTTCCTACTAGAATCCTCAAATGCAAAGGCTGAAATTCTGTTCAAAGTGAAAGAAAAAAAATTGAAATTCATGTTAGGTGCCAATCAGTAAGCTGATGTAAACCTTATCATCAAATAATTAGGATTCCCACCCTTTCCTTCCCAACACTTCAAAAAAGGAGAGAAAAGAAGAGAAAAAGATTCAGTTGAAAAGTCATATATGTTCTTTTCTTCTCTTGCTTAGCACCATTTTTCCTGTTAGGTTACCTCTTGCCCAGTACAGGCATGCCTACTGTCCCTGACCATTCGGGATTTGTCCCAGAAAGTTATTTTAGAAGCCACTGTCCTGGAAATCCCGGATTTGCAACACACGTCCCAAAAAAAATCGGTTGTCCCGAAAAAAAAATCGGGAGTTAAAAAACCGTTATTATTGTGCTGCACAGAACTGAGCCAAGAATATCGTCTGCTAGAGTGAGTAGATGTAATATGCGTGTGCGCGAAAAAAAAACAAGAACCTTGCTTTCACTTTCAAGTCAGAACATGGCGTCGAAGAGGAGACATGATGTTGATACAGAGTCGGATTCTGACTCGTCGGATGGGTCAGAAAGGAGTGAAAAGAAGAAGAAAACGACCGTGAAGGAGGTTGTGTCTTCCGAAAAGAATTCTTGTCAAAGTGGCCTTGTCTACAACAAGGGAGGAAAGGAGTTAAGTTAAGTTTGCCTTCTGCAAGACGTGTTTCTATCTTGACACTGTTCTGTCCCAGATTTTATGGATTTGTCCCTGATTTCTGTCTGTATTGTCCCTGAAAGCAAATTTTTGGGGTAGGCATGCCTTCCAGTACCCTCCCTTCTGTAGTTTGGCAATGAAAGATAATGTTGGTGATAACTGACTTATATTTTTGACAATAAAATGTGCAGCTGACTTATGTTCCTGCTTGAGAATTTAAATGTTTACATTGTTGTTTGTGTTGGCATGCTTACTATCATTACTTTCTCAGTGGAGTTTCCAGCCATGTCAAATTTGAACAAACCAAGGAAATAAAAGTTAACTTTCTCAGTGGAGTTTCCAGCCATGTTGAATTTGAACAAACCATGGAAATAAAAGTTAACTTTCTCAGTGGAGTTTCCAGCCATGTCGAATTTGAACAAACCATGGAAATAAAAGTTAACTTTCTCAGTGGAGTTTCCAGCCATGTCGAATTTGAACAAACCATGGAAAGAGAAGTTAAGGCGTAGCTTTTGAGGTGCAGTCTGCCTGACAATAAGCCAATGATGGCAATCTTATGAAAACTGAGGCAGATTAAAATGGTTTTAGTGAAGGTTTTTGCAAATATTGCTTGGTTAATGGAGCATTGGATGTGAAGCATAAAATATATATGCATGATTGTTAAAAAAAAGTTCACCTTTGAATCCTGTTGTTAAATTCATGAATGATACACCATTGTTAAACAAATGTTCACATCCTTGTGGTCCATCTTTCTGAAAGTGTTCAGTTTGCATGCAAAGCAAAAGTGAATATATATATCTTTCTTGGGGAGGGTGGGAGAAGGAGCTCCACTAATCTATGGAAGCTCTGAACTGCACCTTTATTACAAGTTTTGAAATGCCCAGAGCAGTGAGAGATAGCTTTTTGACTTTTTTTTTTTCAATTTATTTCTTTTAACAAATGTTTCCATCCTTGTGGTACATCCCTCTGAAAGTGTTCACTTTTGCCTGCATAGCAAAGCAAAATATATATTTTTGTTGGGGGGGGGGGGGGGGGGTTTCATACTGCTCCATTATTACAAGATTTTGAAATGTCCTGAGCAGTGGGAGAGAGCTTTTTGATTTTTTTTTTTTTCTTTTGTTTTCTTTTTTTTTTTTTTAAAGATATTTTAACATTAGATAGAATCTCTTTCAGATGGAATTTTAGCTTACCATAAAAATGTTTTATACAGTTGAATATTGCAGACTTGAGTGACTGCATTTGAGCTATCTTTCTCATGATTGACGTTGTAGATGTTATATATACAGATGTACATATGATTATTGCTTAGTTTTGTGAAAACATTGTCACAAAACTTAATGCCTGTTTTAGTTTGATTTCTTGAAAGAAATGTTGATGAAAGAAATGTTGACCACAATAAAAAGAAAAAGTGTTACGCATCAGTATTGATCTTTATTTTCCTCCATTGCATGTATTTGTATATATGTTTATATGTCAAGAATGCAATTGTGCTCTTTTGCAGACATGGCATACATACAAGTTCTGATTCTCTCCAGCAGTAATAGGTTGTGACCCTTTTATATATAGTATGTATGGATTTGCACTCTCACTATGGCCAACTTGCACTTACCGAAGCATTACCTGTTCACATATTCCACCCTCATTGTTGCCACCCTTGTTGTACACTTGTCCAAACCTTAGTTTTGCATATCTCTCTGCAACACTTACGCATTCTTTGATATCACTTACAGGTTTGGCATCCCTCAGATGTTTGATTGATGAGGAGAATGATTCCAGGACTGTGAGGACAGGGGACTTGTCTTGTTTGTCAACAAGAGCATGTTAAGGTCTTCTTTTTTTTGTGTGCGTGTGTGTGTGCTGATGCTCTTTTTGTTATTCATGTCGGGCACGCAGGGATTGAATTTGCAATGTCCAACCATGAATTCAGTGCTCTACTTGCTAAGCTACCAATAGACTCTGTCATGCACTCATTGCCCATTAAGGGCTTCAACTTCTTGACAAATTTGTGCATTTCAGTGAAATCTAAAATGAAAATGCACAAAAGAAAAACAATATTTCAGTTATTAAATCAAGAGAGAAGGAAAACATGGCAGTGGATTACACAGAATGCTACTTGCGTTCTTTGTTTGCAATCAGACAACACTGATGTCACAAAATCTTGTGTAAACTTCTTTTCAAAAGCAAGCCATCATCAATTTGTCTACCTTGTTGAATGCAAAATAATGTCATAATCTAATGCTGTGCACCATCGGGACTTGGTCAAAGTGAAAGATATTGACAAAAGCTTTATGAACAAATGGTTCTGATTGTGGTCAAACCGAAAAGTGGACAAGAATCCATGCATCAGAATGCACCTTTTTGAAAACAAGTTTAAAAACTTTTCCAGGGGAGGGGGAGAACATCCACAGATCCCCCAGAATTTTATCAATTTTTGCTTTTCTTTTGCAGGAGCACTCACTGTGGCATTATCTATTATACCTACTCTTTCCTTGTCAGCCATGTGCATGCATTACCTAATTACACCTCTCTCTGCCACCATGTACACTCTCCCATGCCTACACTAAAATTACCTACATTCTCTCTGACACCCATGTGCATTTACTCAAGCATTACCAAAACACACATATGTACTACTTTTGAGTATTGACTACCAATTCTTACATTCTCACTGACGCCTATTTACTCTTCAACATTGCACTTTTACACCCTCACAACACATGTGCGACATTTAAGTCTTTTGTTTTAATGCTGATCAATGAAGAAGAGGAGGATGATGAATATGATATTAATAGATTTCCATTCTGGTCTGATGCTGCATGGCAGGGCTGTACTCTACACTTGCTTTCGTAACGTATCCTAGTGTCAACTGGGCTTGAGAGATGCACAGACATCTGCAGTGTTGCTCAGGAAATTGCTCATTAGAGATGCATTCATTAAGTAGATGGAACTTGATCATGTGTTTCCAGCTCCAGAAAAATTGAGCAACATTCGTGCAGACATATCCATTAAAGACTCTGTGTTCCCAGTCTCCCGAACCGTGCTGGTAGCAAACTCAACTCTGGGTAAGAGCTACTCATGGCAGAAAAATTGCACAAAGAAAGGGCTCTGATGGGAGTCAAACCCACGACCTCCCAATTGAGGGTCAGCTATGTTAAGAACTCTGCCATGACAGCTGGTCAGGACTACTACTATTTACTTTCACCCGATCATCTACACTTATCCAACCACAACCGCTTGCACATCATTGAATCATTTATTTAAATTCATCCCATCACTTCCTCTGTACCAGCTCAAGCATACCATCAATTCCATTGCCACCTTGGGTCCAACCTGTCACCCTCAGCTGTTCATAACTTGAGCATAACCATTTTTTTCCCACTCAGATACAACCTGTTGAGCTTACACCTCATCCATTTTCACCTGCTGATGCATACCCTCAGACTCATGCACATCAATTTCTTCACAACCACTGGCCTTCAATGTATTGTGCTCTTCCTGGTCGCCCACCTCCAGATACTTGTATCAATCACACATGTATTCTTACCAACTCTTCCATTCATATCTGTGTGTTACAGAATCGGCTACCCCCACTCATCTTTTCATAAAAGCAGTTACCCAGTGACATTCAACATCATCCGCTATGGTTCAACCCACAGTGCATGAGTAATTTGTTGGTATGAACTCCTTTCAGGAAAGCAGCCACCCATTCACTTCTACTGTCAACCGGTAGTGTTCAGTCTATATGGCAGGTGTGGACTCATCTGTTAGTAGAAGCAGCCACCAACTTGCTCCTGTGCCATACAATAATAATGGCCATTCCACAAGTTTTAGAATCATCCATTCAATAGAATCATCCATTCACTCAAGTTGATTGATTGAAGTGTGTGTGTTTTTTGTGTGTGTTGCTGTACATTTATGTAATGGAAAGGCTTATTAAAGTGTTGTGGGTAACTGAATGTATTGAGTCTGGGATGCATAATATAAAAACTGAGTGGATTGGTGGTGATCGTTTATACAGCTGACAGTGCAGGAGCCAGTGAGCTAGCAAGGATTGGGCATCCATAAAGATGAGATCTATTAAGATGACATCTCTGTCATTAAAAACTGTTATTACTTCCCCTTTTCTCACCCCTGCCACTCAGTCACGTCTCCCCACCTCCTTCCCTCCCTTTCCCTTCTCCTCTGAACATCCCTCTGAAGGATATTTCAAAAAGCCTCTCAATTACAATGGCACTGTCTTTAACTGTTCCATCTTTACCCCTCTCAACTGCTTGGTTTGAGTGCGAAGTGGTTAGCGTCGCGGACTCCCGGCTGGGAGGTCGTGGGTTCGAATCCCATCAGAAGTCATGTGGGGGTTTTTTCTGCCCCGACCGGCTCCTACCCAGAGTTGAGTTGCTGCGGACTCAGTTGGGAAGACTGGGACCACACAGTCGAGTTTCATCCACTAAATGGATGCGTTTCTGAGAGTGTTGCTCAAATTTCCTGACCAACACTGCAGGTGTCTGTATCTCTCGGGCCTGGTTGACGCCGGGGATATATATGAAAGGAAGCGTAGAGTACAGCCCTGTCATGTAGTCTCAGACCGAAATGGGAAATCCGTAGCATCATCATAATCATCCTCATTCTCATCGATCAACATAAAAAAAAAAAAGTCTCAAATTCTGTGGCCCTTCATGCCCTGCTCTCATGGTGACCTCAGTTTCGATGTCCTCTCCACGTCTGTGGCCTTGGTTTTGGTTCCGTCGGGGTCACCGGTATCGGCGGCGAGTCCATGGAGGCTGTCGTTGGACGGACATGGTGGCGCCCTCTGGAGGGAGAGCTCACTCACGCCGGCTCCGCGACTAAGCAATTATTGTCGTCAGTAGGGGGGCTTAGTAGGTGGTGTCCTGCGTATGTTAGATCAGAACAGGCGCCACTGAACACCACTGAAGTGACTCGGCGGCAGTGCAGTGTCTCCTCCGGGGGGTTGCCTCTTGACGACTTGACATTGACTGCTCCCTGTGGATTGCCGGTGCAGGGGCTGCGGCGTGACCAGCCGGGCTGTGGCTGTGGACGGGGTGTCGGAATGAGCGGCGTGGGTGCACTGCCTCTGAGGTGGCGCAGAGGTTGGGACAAAAAAAAAAAAAAAAAAAAAAAAGAGTATAATCTACTACTGCACATTGCTCAGCCACGAGACCTCCATTGTATGTATGATAACCACAAATGTAACAAAGATAAAGGACAGAAACAGCTGGGAGGATGGATTATGCACAAGACCTAGATGCCTGGACTTTCTCTCAGGCCTTCAGTGTCTGCCTCATGTGGTCTGCCACTATGTCTAAGTTTGTGTTTAAGTGTGAATGTAACTGTGTGTATATATTTTGATCCATCTGTTTGGAACCACCTGGCTTGTACATTTATGGCCATATGAAGAAAAGAGGAGAATCAACTTTCAGACACAGTAAAAATTCTCAAGAAAATCCAATTGTGCCAGTCTATATAAATCCTTAAGCAAGGCCTTGGCGCATTAATTTTTGGTGTTCAGCCACATGACAGTGTCGGTAAGTAAGCTTTCGTATTTTTACTTTCCACAACTGTCGGACTTGAGAGTCAAAATATACTGAAAAAAAAGTCTTGGAAAGAAAACAAGCTAAAGGCAAAACAAAACATCTTAGAAATAAATACTCACTAACACATTATACAGTTTTTTTTTCATGCATAAAATAAACACATAGACTGACTGACTGAAACATGTTTAATGTCAGATAGACCATTGATTGCATGAAATTTAACAGCAATGATAAAATGTCAACATTTTTTTTTTGTTTGTGAAAAATAATGCATTTGAAAATGTGTAAAAAAAACAGACCTTCAGCTTATTAAAATCTGATAAAAATAGTTCACACACACACACACACACACACACATGGAAAACTTGATAAGTCATTGACCACAATACACATGGATCAAGAAGGTACATGTAGTCACAGGCTGGGATGGGAGAGTTGTTTGGTGTGTTTAAGTTATACCTCTCCTCCTATTCTATTTGTCGTACAGTTGTGTGTGTGTGTGTGTGTGTGTGTGTGTGTGTGTGTGTCAGTGAGCAGTTTGTTATGTGTACTATGTTTTTTGTGCATTCATTTAAAATAAGTCATGTTTTTTGAGTCATAAAAAAGCTACACTCTATAATTGACCATTTACTTACTTTGGGGCATGAATATGGAGAGGGAACTGAAATTTTCTAAACACATGGAGTTTCAGGTGAACAAAGCTGATAGACTCCTGGTCTTATCAGAAGATCTTAATATTTGTGATCACTTGGATGCTGAATCCGTGAAGCTTTTGTTTGTTGCACTGGTTCGTCCACATTTAGAGTTTGGAAATGTTGTGTGGGCTCCACATCTAGAAAAAGATAAAAAAAAAAAACTTGTTGAGGGAGTTCAAAAGGCGAGCAACAAAAGTTATTCCAGGACTGAAAGGTTTGAGAGTTATGAGGAAAGGCTAGAAAAGATGAACTACCCAGCATGTCTTACAGAAGGATAAGAGGAGATCTTATAGAAGTGTATAAGTATATACATGGACTGTACATGTTGGAAAACTCCTTGTTTGAGAAAGAGGTTAGGACAATCACCAGGGGACATAGTTTTAAGCTAAACACACACACACACACACACACACACACACACAGAGAGATGCAGCACAAGTCTTCGACAAAACTTCTCTCAACGTGCGGTGGATTTGGAACCACCTTCCTTCAAATGTTGCTGAAGCACCTTCCTTGAACAGTTTTTTTAAAAACAGACCGGACTGTATCATGAAACAGTACATATATAGTTTAGATGTGCCTCTCACCTTCAGTTTCTGATCAAAAGATCAGTAGTTTTTAGCAAAAAGTTATAGATAGCTTTACTGGTCAAAAGACCAGCAGAAGATTATAAGAAGGAAAGAACTGAGATCTGAAAAGAAACGGCGACACTAAAGGCCTACCTGCATTTGGAGCCGACTATACTATACTATACTTAAAAAAAAAAAAAAAAAAAAAAAAAAAAAAAATCACTATTTCAATAACTACAGGTTTTTGTCAGATATGCCCTCCTTAAGCTTCTGTCCTATATATAACTTGTGTGTAGATAGTAAGATCAGTGTCTTACTTATCAGAGACAAGTTGCTCACTTATCAGTCTGTATGAACTCATGCTGTCAGATGAATGTGTAGGCTTATGTCAGTTTTATTCAGGGGTTGTAATCCTCCTGTCATTTTTACGCCCTCAGACAGTTCCAGGTAGAATCCCAGAACATGTGAGAAAATGCTTTAAGAAATCAACCAAACAACTAACCAACAAACAAATCAACTACGATAAAAAGTGAACAGGGTTCATTGTTGTCGTTTAATCTTATTTTCAAGGAATTTCTTTTTTGTCCATCGTATTTAAGGGAAGCAACTATGCTGTCATATTTGAATAGTTGATATAGATTGTTTCCCCTGCATTCACTGCGCTCTGGAGACCGTAAACAATCATGGCGGAAGACGGTAAGTGCAGGCGGCAACACATTTGGTTTTTATCAGAGATTACTGTGCACGTTTGTGTTTACGTCACTAATTACCTCTTGCCTTACAATCTTTTTGTTTTAGATTGTCCATCTAAGTTTTGCCCAATGACTTATGCCTCCAGATTGTGCATAGAAAAGGAATCTTAATGCTTAGCAACATGCTTTGACCTGTTACCGAAGCAAAACTGTGTGAACATACGCGGAACAGAAACTCGGCATTGACAGCTATGTTCTTCTTAAAATATGTGATCCTGGATTATGCTGTTTAATTTTAATTATAATTTTCAATACCTACGGGACCAGTGAGGCAAGTTGTTTCACCAAATGCGTCCTCTGATTGAAACACACGCACGCACACACACACACACACACACACACACACACACACACACACACACACACACACACACACACACACACACACACACACACACTCACACACACACACACACACACACACACACACACACACACACATATACATGTGCACATGCGCACATTTGTGCCCCCCCACACACACACACACACACACACACTCACATGTATGCACATATGTGTGTGTGTGTGTGTGTGTGTGTGTGTGTGTGTGTGTGTGTGTGTGTGTGTGTGTGTGTGTGCAAGAGAGAGAGAGAGAGAGAGAGAGAGAGAGAGAGAGAGAGAGAGGTTTGAAATCAGTTATTCTACCAACTATTTTACTAAGCTATATAGCAAAAATAAGTAGTAGTTGTTTGGACTGTAGTGCAAGCAGGCTTCAGTTTTGAAGTTTTAACAAAGTATAGTTCCTGGAGTTGCTCATTGTTCAACCACCAAATAAGAGAAAGATGCCTGGAGATGGGTATTTCAGGCCCTTCATTGTGCTGTAGAAGAGTATGCTGCTTCTGTCTGTCTTTATTGACAATAAAATTACAAATGTGTGAAATAAGTTGCGTAGTCTTAAGTCAGTTTTGCCTCATACTTGAGTGAGAAAAGAACTTGTGAAGAGTTGATAGAACAGTGCAGAATCATCAATTATTCAGGAAAGGAAGTCAGAGCTAAGCATTGATTCCTCTGCTCCCTTTTACAGGCAGTCGAATGATTTATTTTGTGACTTGTGTCGTTGTGAAAAACTTCACTACAAAATTGATGTAAAGAAATAAGATTGTCAGACAACAAATAGTTGGTCTTTAAAAGCTGTTAAATCTTAAAAAAAAAATGACATATAGGTTTGTCAAACACAAAGATAAACTGAAAGTACTTATAATTGTTTAAGATTCATGCAGTTTATTTCCATTGAAATTGGTGCTCCTTGACTTTCAGGGTAATATTATTGATGAAAATAAACATGCGCCTTGAGAAAACATGAAGGTGTTATGATATAGATAGCCACAGCTAGACAGACAAAGAAAAGTCATTAACTACATGCACATGGACACATATGCACACACACACACACACACACACACACACACACACACACACACACACACACACACACACACACACACACACACACACACACACACACACACACACACACACACACACACACACACACACACACACATACATACTCACACTTTTGATTGTCTCTCACTTTCTTTGTCTTTGTCTCTCTTTGTCTGTGTCTGTCTGTCTCACTGTCTCTGACTGAGTTACACTCATGCGTGCATGTGCGTACAAGCGCGCGCGCGCGCGCACACACACACACACACACACACACACACACACACACACACACACACACACACACACGTACACAGACACACACTCACACACATACACGCACACTCACACACTTTTTCACATGCTCACAAAAAAGATAAGGTCTTGTATATTCAAAAACATCCAGGTGGAAGGAGATTGAAGGGGGGGGGGGGGGGGGGGGGGGGGGGGGGGGGGAGGTGGGAGAGAGAGGTGGGAGACTGAGAGTGAGAGGAGATTGGGGAAATACATGAGATGTTGGGAGAGTATGGATGAAGTGGTCTGCTTTCAGTAATGCTGCTTCCCTCTCTGCTGTCTCTCCTGTAGACAGTGTTACTGTGACCCCTAGAGGCAGATATTGTTAAGGAGCTTGGCTGGAAGGAATTGTTAGCTTGCCCATGGCATTGCATAGTAAGACTCATGATTGTTTGAACAGGGTTAAATGACAGCAATGGGAGATAAGACTGTCTTTTCAGATGTGAATTTATGAAAGATTGAGCATGTATGGTATTGTGCATGCAATGCTGATACCATTCACATTTTTTATTGATTCTTCCTTTCTCATCCAAATCTATCTCAGTTACTCTCTTCTCATAAAATGTAGTTCTTTTCTTTTTAATGATTTTTAGGGCTTGAAGTTCAGCCCAAGCCAAGAAAGAGAAAGGAGAAACCAAGTAAACCCAAGGCTGAAGAAATTCCACTTCGTAAGTACTGATGCACAGATGTACATCTATTTGTGGTTATGACCTTGTGTGTGTATGTTTTTAGTGTGTGTGTGTGTGTGTGTGTGTGTGTGTGTGTGTGTGTGTGTGTGTGTGTGTGTGTGTGTGTGTGTGTTTGTGTGTGTGTGTGTGTGTGTGTGTGTGTGTGTGTGTGTGTGTGTGTGTGTGTGTGTGTGTGTGTGTGCTTACAAGCATGTATTTTGTGAGTATTTGTGTGTGTGTGTGTGTATGTGTGTGTGTGTGTGTGTGTGTGTGTGTGTGTGTGTGTGTGTGTGTGTGTGTGTGTGTGTGTGAGCAAGGGGGTGGGGATGGGCTATTTGATTTTCAAACAGTTTCACTGCGGAAGACTAACCCCAACAAAGTGTTTGTAGAGAATTCCTAGATTTTGAATATTCTGTATCCTGCCTTTGTTTACTACATTCTTAGTCTTTTGTCTTTGCTTTAACTTTGGTACAGAAAAAAATTATGTATGGGTAAATACACAAATGAAATGACATATTATGCCTGAAGGTAAACTCAGTTCACATTGGTAAACTTGACTGGGTGTCAAAAATGGTTAAATAAATGTTTGAGCGTTCAGTTTAGACCTGGTCCACATTTCTGACAGGTGTTTAAGCTTTCATGAATTTTCTGGCATTGTAATGAAAATTACAAGCTATTGTACATGTCTTTTCTTTTATAAAACTTTCGTCTTTTACTTGAATAAAATGTTGTTCTTTGTGTCAGTGACTGCTGTTTAAAAAAAAAAAAATTCTGTGACTGTTTTTTTTCCCCTTTACAGATGATCAGACAAGTACACAACTCAGGGTTGATGAGCTTTTACAACAGGTGTGGCACAGACCACAAAGTAAGTCACCTTGTGTTTCCTTTGTCAGGGGCAGAGGTGGTGTATGTCAGTGTGTGGAGGATGTATGTGTTTGTGGAGAGTGGAGGAGGGGGGACGTCAGAGGTGTGTGCACACTGCCTATGACTATGAGCGTATACATATTTGTGTGCATGCATACAAATGTGTGATTTTTACACATATGAAAAAGAAAGGTTCATAGTCTGTGGAAGACTGTTTTTTTTTTGTTTGTTTGTGGGAATGCCTTTGTGTGCTAAGTGAGCTCACCTGGGATATGCGTTTTTAGAACATATTTTTTCTTTTTGAAAGAGGAATGTATGTTCCTGCTTTATTATTAGATCCAACGGCAAAGTTGGGTTCACATGTGTATGTTTGCTGGTTTTGTCTACGAGCAAGATTATGCAAAAACTACTGAGCCAGTCAAACCTCGGTGGAGAGATGAGATGTGCCTCGAAGAAATCCTTTAAAGTTTTATGCAGATCCAAATCAAAGGACAGATCCAGGATTATTTTTCCACTTTCTTTAACATTGCAAGCATTCTTTACACATTTTTCTTAGATTTTTTTATTAAAAAAAAAAAAAAAAGAAACTGCATCTCAAAGAAAATGATGTTAATTATTTCTGCCAGCAGTCACCTCACGTTGAAAGTACCGAAAATGATGAGGCTTAACAGATGAAATGATGTAATGCATCTTGGAAGATTTGATGTAGATCTGTTGTTTAAATGAAATTTTATGTGTGAAATTAAGATCACAAGGTGTGGGGAAATTGGGGATATTTATTTTTTCACTGGAAAGTAACAAAGTGAGCTAAAAATCTGACACCACCATGTCTTGAGACAACTTTTAGAGAGAAAAAAAAAAGCATGCAAACAATGAAAGTGAAAAGAAAAGTGACAAAGAAATAAAGTAAAAGATATATGGTCTGATTTTGCAGTAAAAAAAATCCACACTGAAACATATTCTTTGACTTTTACAGGGATGCTGTCACTGAAGTTAAAAAGAAGAAGAAAAGAAACCTAAAGATGGTGATGCAGATGATGCCATGTAAGTGATCAACTTTTGGGGGCAAGCCCCCACTTATTTCATTTTGATTTCTTCAACTCTCTCTGCTTTTTATTTCTCTTTCCCTCGCATTCTCCCACCTTCAGTCTCTCTTCTCCTTCCCTCACCTCTCTTTTTCTTGTCTGTCTCTCTGACTTGTGACCACAGTGATTGTCAGGTGTGGCGACATGTTTGATGTGTCCTGCTGTGTTGTTATCATTGTTGCGGAAGTTTGGGATGTTGCCTTTATTCTTTGTCATGAAATGAAAAAAAAAAAATGATGGGGCTGTAGAACCATCTGTACTTTGACCATGAAATAATATTTATGGGTGTGTGTGTGTGTGTGCGCCCGCGTGCGTGCGTGCATGCGTGTGTGTGTGTGCGTGTGTGTGTGTGTGCGCGTGTGTGTGCGTGCATGTGTGTATGTGCACATGCGAGGGTTGATTGGGAAGAGGTGGAGAAGAGGATTTGTTTTGTTAGTGTGTGTTTGTATGTATGTGTTTGCATGCTCTTATTGGGATGGGTCTTGATGTGGGTGTAGGTGTAAGCATGTGTAAATGTGAGAATTGTTGTAAACACTGCTGAAGACCTTTTTTTTTGTGCTTGAGTATAGGTTCATGCATACCAACATACAGTATATGCATACATCGTGTTATTAAATTGGCAGTCAGTAGAGAATATCTCATACACGCTTGCATGTAACTAATACGTACAGCTGGAGTCACTGCGGAAGGGCAAAGGCATTGAAGGACTTCACAAAGAGGCAGACACAGCCCTGCTGAACAACATCTATGAACCTGATGACAGTCCAAAGAACGAGAAGAGCAACAAGCAGAGACAGAAGAAGCAACAGTCAGGTATGTGCAGTGCATGCTGAGAGAGAGAGAGAGAGAGAGAGAGAGAGAGAGAGAGAGAGAGAGAGAGAGAGAGAGAGAGAGAGAGAGAGAGAGAGAGAGAGAGAGAGAGGGAGTTGGAGACTGACTGACTTTTGTCAAGGCTATGGGGACATTTTAACTGGTTTGATCAACTCTCTTGGACGTTTTATCAAAACATGATACTACCTGCAAAATGTATGAAATACAGTCAAATTTTACAAAATGAGGTTTTTTTTTTTTTTTAAGCATGCATGTATGCATATGCACATAGATGTTTATGTATATCTACGTACATACTTGCATATATGATTATTAGCATGTATTTTTTTATTTTCAAATGAAAAAGAATGTTTATGTTTAATCAAATTAAGAACATGTTATAGATTGGTAGACATGGGCTGGAAGAGCTCAGTGGTAGAGTGCTGGACTCGTAATCTTGGGGTTGCGGGTTCGAATCTCTGCTGGGCTGTTTCGGTACAGGGGGATTTTTCCCTCCGAGTTAACATTGGCTCTGACTCCATTTTGCCCTACAGTCCTTCGAATGAGACAATAAAGCGAGGTTCCGTGTGTGAACGCACACATAACATGTTGCACATATGTAAAATCCCATTACCAACTTTCGGAAGAGAAGGCCAGTTTGGTTGTTGGTATGGATGACAGTATCTGCCTGCGTATGCAAAAAAAAAAAAGAAAAAAAAAAGGAAAGAAATAGGGTCAAATTTTGCAAAATGAGTTTCTTTTTAAAGCCTGCATGTATGCATATGCACATACATCTTTATATATTTCTATGTACATACTTATATATATGCTTATCAGCACGTTTTTTTTTTTCATTTTCAAATGAAAAAGAATGCTTATGTTTTAACAAATAAAGAACATACTATAGACCGGTAGACACCTTAGTAACAGTTCAAAATGTTTTTGTTTTTTTTCTCCAGATGCTCGTCTCAAGCCACTGAAAGATAACCTGGAAATTGCGGAAGCGGAGAAGGTGAAGGCCAGAAGAAAAAAAAGAAGAAAGAGACAACGCCAGCAGAAATAACCTCTGACCCCTCACTGTAAGCATTCACGTAGCCAGGTCCGCGTTGGTTTGAAGTTGTTGGGGAAAAAAAAAAAAATAGATGGACACATTTGAAAAAAAAAAAGGAAGAAAAGTATGCATGCTTTCAAAAATCACTCTTGAGGGCACATAAGACCATATGGCGAAAGCTTGGCTGTGTCTGGAGTGGCACTGTCTTCATCTGTCCGTGGGCAGGGGTGGTTGGGTCTGTGGGGTGTGCTCGACAGCTGGGAGGGTGGTGTTCTTCGCCGGTGGGCTCTGCAGTCATGAAATACGGGCTGGTACACCCATGGGGACGCTACTTTAAGGCTGTTGTGAGTTGCATCCTGTAGTCTGATTTACCTCTGTTCTGGAGCAGTTATGTCCCTTGATATCTTAATGGAGTGTCCTGCGTGTGCCTGTACCCATCGTCAACACAGTGCAGGCCTCCAAGGCTGGTACAGGACTGCTCTAAAGGCAGGTGAAGGCAGTGCTTCTCTGGGTCCTCCCCAGCACCTTCGGGTGTTTTTTTTTCTTCTATGCATGCTTTCAAAATCAGAGAGAAAATATGAGAGATGGGACATATGAAAAGTAAGATGTGTGTGTGTGTGTGTGTGTGTGTGTGTGTGTGTGTGTGTGTGTGTAAAGTAAAGAGTGTTAGTTTCATAAAGAAGGCATTTTTTTACGTGTGAACTAATCCTTATGTATATTCATTCAACTTCTGCTACGCAATGAGACCAAAGTGTGCAGCTAAATAAATGAATAAGGGCATAAATGAACATGAATATTTTTAGGAAGAGGGTCCCAGTGACGAGAGGTAGCATACACCTGAGCTGCGTGTCACTTCAGTGCTTCAATACCTAACGTGGTATGCAAAGTGACTACTGTTGTGTGTGTGTGTGTGTGTGTGTGTGTGTGTGTGCATGTATGTGTGTGTGTGTGTGTGTGTGTTTGCATGCACATGTGCATGTGTACACACACACACACACACACACACACACACACACACACACAGAGATGTGTGCTTGCATTTATCCTTCTGTATGTACACCAACATATGTAAGTGTAAGGGCAGTGCATATATGAATTTATGTGTGGCATGGTATTTACGTCAGGTAATAATTGAATGGTAATATGTGAGAAAGGACAAAAACTGAAGTACAGATGGAAGTGAATTTTGTGGAGGCTTCTTTTCATGTATGGTAGGCTGGATAACACCGTCAGGTGGGCGTCAAGACTCGTGATCCTTCGAGTCATGGGTTCAGTTCTCTGCTAGGCTATTGTGATGCAGGGGTATTTTCCCCTTGGAGTTAACACTGATTCTGACTTCCATGGAGGTCCTTGAAATGAGACTAATCACTGAGGTTCCTCATGTGACTGCTGGCAGAACATCTTGTGCACACATAAATTTGGTCGCAAACATTTTGGGAGAGCAGCTCAGTTTGGCCATTAGCATGGATGACATGATTGAGTGATATTCGACTGAATTACTTGGGAAACCAAAAGACAAGTGTGTGCCGGTCTTCAGTCAGCTGTATCCAGGTAGGCAGCCTGTCATGTAAACAATCGTGTGGATTGTAAAACGCTTACAGCTTGGTCTGCATGCAAGGATAGGAGCTTGACAGGTGCTCCCATTAAGGACCGTGCTCAGTGCAAAATTTGTAAAGACTGCTTTTATAGTTTTTTGTATTATGTAACAAACTTTTAAAAATATCTTTTTAAGCAATACAGAGTGTTGACATACAGGTCTGTGAAAAAGTTGCGACTTCAGATTCAAAATATGTGTAGTTGTGCATTACGATTATAGAATATAAAATTTGTATCATCTGCTTCAACAGTACCGGTGTCATGAACAAGTGCTTTCTGAAGCAGATTACAAATATTTTCTTTAAAACTATGACTGGACATATTCTGGGTAAATACTGTATTGTAAGAAATGCTGTGTAATTCTGTAAAGAAATTGAATTCAGAGTTGGAAGACACAAAAACAAACAAAAAGTCCTTAAGACGCAGAAACAAACATACAAAAACAAGTCCCTAATCTTTTCACTTCAGGAATGTGTTCATGTGCACCTTCCATCATCCAAGCAAAAGTGAATGCACACAGTTGCTGTTTTTTTCTGTGAAGCTGAGCTTTAATTTCATCATCCTAACATTTGAAGGAATTTTCTCTTCTGAAGGGAACCCCCTGAAGCACAAACAGAAGAAAAGCAGTCAGCACCACTTCCCAAAGAGAGGCGCGAAAGAAGAAGAAGCCCCGGAAGAAGACTCTCAGTCTCCGCGTGAAGACACCGCTTCACCCGAACCCGAAACCCCAGTCACCTCGGCCAGAACTGTAAAGAAGAAGATGAAGAAGTTGGGTCGAGCAGCTGGATGCCCAGTCACCCCGCCTCTGAGGATGGTCTCACGGAAACGGAAACACCGGTCACGTCGCCCAGAAGGCGTAAGAAGAAAAAAGACAGAGGAACCTGAAGCCAGCATCCCTGAGGAGGCTGAAGCTCCCCCTGCAGAGCCTGTGGCCGTCCCCAAAGAGGAGAGAAGAAGAAAAAGAAGAAAGGGAAGAAAGACGAGGAAGAGAAGAAAGACGAGGAAGAAGGTCCGGCAGAAGAAGAAGCGACAGCAGCAGCAACAACAGAGGCAACTGAAGAGACGCAAGCACAAGTAAGGCAGAACTGGGGATTACTGGTTTAACTAGAAAAAGTTTGTTAAGAATCTCTGAGAAATGTTGAAATTGTGTGTGTGTGAGTTTACTTGGAAGGTTATATGGAAATCTGAGAAATTTCTTTCAAAGGTTGTCTTCTAGAAGAGGTGGATGGGCCCATGACACATTTGAAGTTTTTTGTTATATTCAATAAATTCTGGAGAAAGGTACTGAAACTTTTTGAAATAAGATTTTGTTAGTATGATTAGAACCAGAGATGACAATGTAAATCTATGCACAGAATTTTCAGATTATAAAAAGCTGCTGTGACACAATGATAAACAGGAGGTTGTGGACCGGATTATTTTCAAAATCATCATCTGTGGGTATTCTTTGGCTTTAGTCAGCTCTTGTTCAGAGTTGAAAGGGCAAGTGACTCAAATGGGAAGACTTAGTTGATTCTCCTTTTTCTGTGAACATGTCTCTATGGGTGTTGCTCAGATTTCCTTACTAGACTGGCAGTCATCCATATCCCTCTGATCTAGTGAATACCTGGACATAAAACATCATAAAGTGAAGCTTAGATAATAAAATTCTCTGATCTGTTTTAATGAAATGAACATTTACAATCTTTCTTGATTAGTGAAACATTAAAGATCTTTTATAAGAAGTCAAAAATGAGCCGTCTTTTTAAAGAGGTAAGAGAAGCAGAAAAAGATTTATTCTTCTATAGACTTGAAAAATGAACGACCTTGTCTAGGATGTGAAAACTGAACTGGCTTTTTAAAGAATTAACAATCTTTTCAAAGAATTGAAACCTGAACAATCTTTTTAGACAGGTGAAAAATGAATGATCTTTTCGAAAAGGTGTGATCTTAACAATTTTGTAAGAAAAAGTGATAAATGAATTTTTTGTTTTAACTTGGGTGAAAATGAATTTTGAAAAAAGTGAAAAAGGAATTGTTTGTTTGAAGAAGTGAGAAATGAATTAAATGATCTTTTGAAAAAATTTGAAATATTTTCATCAGAAGTGAAAAAAGAATGATCCAATGGGAAAAAAGTATAAGATAAATTACCTGTTTGTTTGCAATGCTTAGCTTACTTTGTCAGATGATAACAGAGTATTTACATAATAGATGTGCTAATGTATTCATGAAATTGCAAGATTCTGTGTATCTTTGTTTTAATTAACTCAGAGTAACAAAAGATGCCATCCTCTGGGACAGATACATGTTTGTATTTGTGTAATGATGAACAAGAAAATTCTGGCTTCACCATGATATACATGAAATTTGCTTCACAAACTTTTTTCATTATATTTTTTGCAGGAACCGACAGAAAACCAAAAGGGAAAAAAAAAGAAGAAAAGAAGAAAGGTGAGACAGAGTGGAAATTGAAGCCAGTAACTCATGCACACGTACATGCATGCACGCATGCGCGCACACACGTGCACACACACACATGCACACACTCACGCACTCGCGCACGCACGCACACACGGGCACGCGCACGCACGCACGCACGCACGCACGCACGCACGCACGCACACACACACACACACAGATACACACAAAACACACACACACACACACACACACACACACATGCACACATGAACAAACGTATGTATCCTGAGAAAGAGAGGAGAGAGACGGACAGAATGACTTGCAGCATAAATGTCTGTGTTGAAGGAAAATGACCCACCGTACACTTAACGCAACTTTTCCATTTTCTTCTGTGTTCCACATCTCTTAGCTGACTACCCTTCCTTCAGAGACAAACAGTTAGATCTACCCGCAGTCCCCACCCAACACCCCTTCCCCCAATGCCATCCTTGCCCCAGCCACACCTCCTTCCCCCATTCCTCCTTCCCCTCACTGCGTTAATGTTTTGTTGACTGTGTGTCTGTCTGTTGTGGACTCAAAATCTTGGTTTCCCCAGGTTTCATCCCCTCTCAGTTGTTAGCGCTGAGGCATAGAGAGAACTGTCAGCTGTCACTGTGGTGGTCAAGAGTGTGCCAGTGATGGTCGGTGTAAACAAGCATTTATGGTATAGGTAAAGCTTTTGAGACTCTTGGCGCAAGAATGTCGCTTTCTTCTGCAACATGTAAACCGTGCTGCACCCTTCACCATTGTATATCTGTGGTAGTGAATTCGGAAGGAAAAAAAAAAAATGCCTGGTGTGTATGTTCCTTCAAAAGAATTGGAAAACTCTTGTAACTTAGCACAGTAAATCTTAAATAAATGTCAGCGAACCGCCCATAGAAACACGGACAAACGAGTCACAAGACAAAATACAACGCATTTCAACCTCGTAGGTCTTCCTCAGGTGAAACAAAAACGAAAAAAATAACGAAAATGCACTTAGCTTTGATCGCTTCAGATTGCTTCTGTGGTCAGCGCAAGGAACACAGAAGCAATCTATTATCATCATTCAACGCCTTCTTCCTTGTGCTGAACACAGAAGCAATCTGAAGCGATCAAAGCTAAGTGCATTTTCGTTATTTTTTTTTCGTTTTTGTTTCACCTGAGGAAGACCTAAGAGGTCGAAACACGTTGTATTTTGTCTTGTGACTCGTTTGTCCACGTTTCTATGGGCAGTTCGCTGACATTTATTTAAGATTTGTTTAGATTTCCGCCTGCAGTCGTTTCACTTTGCAACTAGGTCTTAGCGCAGTAAAGCAAAATGTAAATGAATGCTTGAAAGAGAGAATAACGGAACATAGGTTTAATATTAGATACCAACAGGTGAATATTTCATAGATATGTCCTCTTTGGACAGTACAAACAACAGACCAAAAATATGCAGTGAATTGAATTGGATTGAATTTTTACCAGCTATCTGTTTCATCCATAGATAAGGGGCTATTCCAGTCTGTGCATGAGAGATGGTACCAGAGGTCTGTGCCAAAATGGAAAAGTTGCATGATAAAACTGTAAAAACAAATCAAATCTTCAGAATGTATGCCAGTTAAGTAAAACTAGCAAATGTGCCATGTCTAATTGCTATTAGAAAAGACCTGATCAGTCACTGTGGTGTAGTAGTGTAAAGATGACTGGCAGAACAAGTGCAAATGGCAATTTCTGGCTCAGCTTTGGTGACTTTTGTGTATGTATGTGGGTTGTTGGGACAGGTTAGTCAGAATTAACCTCTTCATTATTCCATTTGTGAACTGTCATTTCAATTTCTTTCCAACTCAAAATCAACTGGTTTGAGTTGTACATTATGTGTACAGCACAAATATTTTGGCGCGTGATCTTCATTTAAGTAGAGGTGATGTCAGTTTTAATGACAAACGTCAAAATGCATGTGACAGCCAGGTTTTGCCTATTATTGATGATATATATTGTATGCTAATGCATGTGTGTTGGATTGATCAGCAAATCAGGGCAGCCAGCACTTTAACATAGGACATTTCAAACTTTGACATGCATGGCCATTCTTAGACTGTGAGCATGATTGCAGATCATGTACCAGTTGGATGACATAATCAATGGCCTACATTTGATTTTGCCATCAACATTGTTTTGTATCATGTACTGTACCATGTCAAACTTGGCGCAAGCTATGGCCATTTTGCCTGCTCTGTTTTGGCAAAGTTTGCAGCTTGCCAGTAAGATACTGAAACTTTCATAACATCAACTTCTGTATCCGTTCCCTCACTCCATGGACTAATGCAGACCAGGACATATGGTAGGACGTTCGCTCTGTCTCACTATCCACATTTTGGATATTCTAATACTTTCTTGTTGTTGTCCATCATTTTGTAGCTAACCCTCCCCCATTTTATATTAGGCACTATGTATTGACTCAAAGGGGAAAAAAGGCTGTGAGTGTGTAAATTACAGTTTTGTTGAGTCATTGTGGTCTTATCTAGACTTCCCTGTCCCACCCTACATAAAGAGAAAGGAACTGGTTTATGCATCTCTTTAACCTGAATCCATGAACAATCAAGGGGAGGATGGAGGCGGCGATGCTACAGTGGCGGAGGAGAAAGGGAGGAGAAAGTGGACGCCCCCTGATGACGAGAGAGGTGTTGGCAGTGATGGTTCATCGTACGGACAAACTGAAAAATGACTTCAACATCCTGCATCCTGTGATTCGGGTCCACATTGTGGATGAAAACACCGGGCAGTATTTGCCTAAACAGCACAAGTAGGTCACGCTTGTGTTTACGCGCATTCTTAGTCACGCCATCTTTTGCAGTTTTGTGATGTACATTCCTTTTGATTACTATTGAAGATGAAACTCAGCAACGACAATAATGGCCTGTTACTGTAGTTATGAATCACAGAAGAGTATGGGCTGTTAGCTGAAGACATACTATGGAACAGAAAAAGCCATAACTGAGAAAAACAGATGTTGTTTTCAGTTTTGATTTGAAGGTTCTATGATTATGTAAAAGCATTGAGTAC
The DNA here is from genome assembly GCA_016801955.1 of Conus betulinus. NCBI lineage: Eukaryota > Metazoa > Mollusca > Gastropoda > Neogastropoda > Conidae > Conus > Conus betulinus. The sequence goes on from JADBJO010000572.1 coordinate 561,370, forward strand.
ATGGTTTATTAACCAAAAAGTATGATTAGAGAAAAATATGTCTGATCATCTATATAAAAGCCAGAGAAATACTATGATTACATGAATTTATTGCTTGGTGTCTGTTGAGCAAGGAAATGCTATGAGTACATATAGGTACGCTTGTTGTCTTTGTTGAACATGGTAAGACTGTAATTGAAATTAAGTATGGCATGTCTATGTTGAGTAAGGAAATAATTTGATTACAGCAGTGTATGACTTGATGTCTATGATGAGCTAAAAAAATGTGACTATTACAGAAAAATACAAATAGTTGTCTATATTGACCAAGGAAATTCTATGGCTGCTGTAGGATATGGCTTGCTGTTCATGCTGATCTGCAAAATACTACAGTCACAGAAAAAACATGGCTGGTTGTGTATGTTGAACGAGGCAATGCTGTGCCTGTGTTGAGCAAGGAAATTCCATACTTGAAGTGAATAGTGGCTTTGTGTCATGCAGGGACAGAGCGGTGTCGTCTTTCTATGAGCTGCAGAATGAGAACGTGGAGAAGGTGCTGCCCATCATGACCCAGCCCTATGACTTCAAGCAGAAAAGGTCAGTTGTGAATTGTTGGGCTTTGTAAGTGTGTGTGTGTGTGTGTGTGTGTGTGTGTGTGTGTGTGTGTGTGTGTGTGTGTGTGTTTAAATCCATAATGTACAGTTTTTGTGTGCTCACATGTGGTTTATCAACACATTTATTCAGTGGCACACTACCCACGTTAAAAGTCCCTGCAAATAAGCATATGATGTTATAAATTCTGCAGGACACAGACTTTGTTTTTGCACATGCTCAAACTTCAATTCAAGGGAAACAACACAGGCCGTTAGCCTGACCAGTTAGCTGCTCCCAGTATTTTCCAGTTGTTTTCGTCCATGCCCAAACTTCAATTCAAAGGAAACAACACAGGCTGTTAGCCTGACCAGTTAGCTGCTCCTAGTATTTTCCTGTAGGTCAAATGCACAACGGGTTTTGATCGGGATTGTGTTGTTTGAAGGGACAGAGAGCTGTCAGAGATTCACAGTGTATAGACCACAGCATGATGGAAGGTGGAGCCCTTTCTCTCTTCTGCCCCTTTTAACCCTCCCTGACCTGAGTCAGGGACCCATTTACTGCTGAGTGAACACAGAGGGTTTTCAAGCTGAAAAATCCTACTCTAAGAGTGGTTTGAAATCAAGACCGTCAGGCCTGCGGACAAATACACTTTCCCATTGACCTCTGCCTGCCCCCCCCTTCCCCCCACAAAACCCAATGAAAATCAGATTTGACTGGTAAAGATATATCTAGTCGCAGAGTGAGACAACTGCTACAAATTCGTTCATTTTCATTGTCCTATTTGTTTGTGTCTTGCCTGAAGAAGACCTAAGAGGTCGAAGTGTTTCGTGTTTTGTCCTGTGACTCGTTTGTCCAGTTTCTCTTGGTGGTTCGCTAACATTTATTTAAGATTTGGTAAAGATTTACGTGGAAAAAAATGAGGTTGGTGCTCGCTATGGTAACAAACTGTCCTCCTGGGTAAACCGGTCTAATTTCATGTGGAAAAAAAAAAAAAAAAAAAAAAACCCCTATATGATCAAACAGTGTGTCATTTTGTTACCACTGCTACTGCTTAAACACATACGAACACAGTGCAATGCAGTACTTGACAATAAAAGGTAAAACAACCTGACAAGTGCAACACAGGTCAGTACAGTCCAAGCTGTACGCTGCAACAAAGTGGTACAAATATCAAAGCAGTGTCTGAATTGTCTGATAACTCCACCCCCTCCTGCCATCCTCATTTCCATATGTATGCCAAGTACGTTTATCACAGACTCCTCGTGTAAATGATGAAAAACAGTGTATTTCATAGGTGACGAAACTGTTTCAAGTTTCCTGACAGACCCATCAATCATGTTACCGACAATCACTCAGCAATTCAGAGTTGCAGGTCTGCTGTTTCTTTAAATAGATTTCAGTGACCTGACATTATGCCACTAATCTTTGTGATGCTGCGGTGCAACTAATTGCAGACTGTAAGGTTTAACTCTCTCAACAGTTTTTAAGATTTTTGCATTTTGCATGAATTTTTCGTAAGTTTTCGGAACATTCTGCACATTATTTCTAAAACAATGATATTTTTTGTGATGGATGTGTCTGTTTCAGGTTTTTTAGGTGATACATTGCTTCAGATAACAAAAATGTTGTTTTAGATACCATAATTCGGGGGGGAAAAACGATCGATCACCGGTGATCGAAATTCAAGGGAAATAACTGAAGAGACTTAAATGTCAGTCCGGTAGCCTAGTGGCTCAAGGTGCAATGAACTGCTGAGGTTCACTTGTCTCTGGGGACTAGCATGATGGAATGCAGAGCCCTCCCTCCCCTTCAGCTGCCATAAGCCTTCCCTGAACAGAGTCAGGGTACCTTGAGTGGTTTGAACTCTTGACTGTTGACTCCACAAATTCTGTTGCCATTGCAGACAGACTCTCCGTTTGCTTCCTGAGCAGTTAATTCAGATGAAGACTTGATGACTGCAATATCGGGTTTAGGAAATCTGATTTCTGTCTGAAGTTTAGTTGGATATTTGTGATGGCAAAAAAATGAAACATGAAGAAGAAAGTGCTTTTTTTTTTTTTTCTTTGTTTTCTTTAATGTGATATGTATGCATAATGTTACATGTATGCATAAATCATTGAACACGTGTGATTGTGTAATTTTGTTTAATTTTTTTTTGGTATGTGTATTTGTGTTGATTTAGATCCACCATTCCAATGTGGGAAGAGCTGATGGTGTTCAATGAAAACTTCAACCACTTCATTCAGACAACCCCCAAAACTTTAGTCTTGTTTGAGGTAAGAGATGCCCAGGTACAGAGTGTCATTTTGTTTCCACTGCTACTGCTTAGACAGACTAAGACAACAAAAGCCATGTGGCTACATAGTTAGCTGATAGAAAGGAGAAAGAAGCATTTTATTGAACTGGTGATGTTTTGGGGAAGGAGGGAAGAGAAATTACCGGAATTATTTCAAGTTATCCTGTGGTTCATATAACCAGACAACATTACCATGTTTTTTTAAAAAAAACTAATAAATTTTTACTCAAGAAATGCAAGGTATCTCGTTGAGGATGCAAAAGGTATTACTGGTTATACGATGGATGTGAAGAAACTGTTTACAATGTCATGATGATCAGACATAGATTGAACATTAGCATGTTTAAGTACTGTGTTTCAGATTTATGGTCTTGTTGGATAGATGGATGTATATATATTTTTTTCATTCTGTCACACAGCTTCGAGATTTTGTGAGCATGAACTCGACAAATAATAAAACTGAGACTGGTTGGCATCGGATTGCATGGGCATTTCTCAAGGTATGTGGATGAAAAAGGAAGAAACATGCTTCCACACGCACATTTGCATATTCATACAGAAATACATACATGTTCATGCGTGCACACACACACACACATACACACACATACACACACACACACACACACACACGCACACACACACTCTCACACACACACACACACACACACACACACACACACACACACACACACACACTCACACACACACACACACACACACACACACAACACACACACACACACACACACACACACACACACACACACACACACTCTCGCTTGATCGCTCGCGCTCGCACACGCACATGCACACATGCATGCTCTTATGCATGCACACATGCATGTGCCTAGAAAAGTCAACAGCAGCAAACTCAGTATTTCCCACAATGTTTTGACAAAGTACGCTGTTTCTGTGAGACCTTAAACTCAGCTCAGATGGTGACACCATCTGTGGGCACTAGTATTGGTGGACAGTGTAAATGTTGTGTAGAGATGTACTTTTAAGCTGAAATCAGATATGAATTTAAATGGTGAATTTAAATGGTGTGTGTGTGTGTGTGTGTGTGTGTGTGTGTGTGTGTGTGTGTGTTTGTGTGTGTGTGTGTGTGCATGTATTAAGGAAGAGTAATGCACGCTGACATGTGAATGAGATGAAAACAGAACATTAAAATGATAGATTGTTGCTGACACTTAGTTTGTACTTTTTCATGATCAACATGTCATCACAGCGCAGTAACCGTCACATGAACAATAATATTCCTCAGCACTTTAGTCCTCAAGGGACGAGGTTACAAACAACATTTTCTTCAAATATACTTGTATGTGGTACGGATTTTTGTGTTTCCAGAGGCCACTGAACCCTAACATGGGTTGTAGAGCCTTTGACTTATGAATGATATATTCTGCATATGTAAAACATGTGAAAGGGCTCAGCTACTAGCAAATGTGCACACCTGTCCACCTGAGAGGTCAGGAGAACCCTTCCCCCATGTCATAATATGTGGGGTTCGAACTTATGACCATGACTGTCTGGTTGAGAATTTACTGCCCAAACCACTTACTTTGAAAACGGTGAGGAAAAAAAAGTAGTGATGGTTTAAATGATTCAGTCTTTTCTTCTCTTTGAATTTTGATCTGAATTTATACTTTAACCTGTCTGTATGAACTGATTGTTACAATGTGACTTGTTCAGCATGGTGTTTGATGGCAATCTGTCCCATAGGTGGTTGGAGGGAACGGAAAGATAAACGTAGGGTCCAAACTTCGTCTCCCAGCTCTTCAGGTTCCGTCAAGACGTTTTGCAAAGAACAATCAGCCAGAGGTATGTTTCACCTATGAGCTGTTGTGAGCCTTTATTAATGTAGTGAATATATGTATTCTTGCATTTATGTGTGTACATGGATTGTGTGATATTATGTTTCTCTGTGTGTGTGTGTGTGCGTGTGTGCGTGCGTGCGTGCGTGCGTGCGTGCGTGCGTGCGTGCGTGCGTGTGTGTGTGAAGAATAAACTGAAAATCCATTTATATTTTTTTTCGTAGTTACCTCTTTTTTCCTTCACGCAGATCTATCAGTGGTGGAAAAGCCAGCAACGCACTCCGTACCCCTCCACCCTGTACGTCACACTGAAAAGCATTGTTCCCAGATAACGTGGAGCCCTCACTGCGCTCTATGTTCGCTACGCACAGGTGAACCATCTCATGCTGATTGTTATCACTATTACTATCGTCTCTGCCAAGGGGTGTATTTATTCACAAGCATCTGTTGGTTTGCTGCCTGTCACTAACATCTGTTTGTTTGCTTGCCCATCACTTACAACTGTAGGTTTGCTTGCCCGTCACTAGCATCTGTTGGTTTGCTTGCCTGTCACAAACATCTGTTGGTTTGCTTGCCTGTCACAAAACATCTGTGGTTTGCTTGCCTGTTGCAAACATCTGTTGGTTTGCTTGCCTGTCGCAAACATCTGTTGGTTTGCTTGCCTGTCACAAACATCTGTTGGTTTGCTTGCCTGTCAAACATCTGTTGGTTCGCTTGCCTGTCACAAACATCTGTTGGTTTGCTTGCCTGTCACAAGCATCTGTTGGTTTGCTTGCCTGTCACAAACATCTGTTGATTTGCTTTGTCTGTCACAAACATCTGTTGATTTGCTTGCCTGTCACAAACATCTGTTGGTTTGCTTGTCCATCAGCAGAATCATGCCAACACCACTGAACTGATTTCAGCAAATTTTGGTGGAGAGGTGGGATGTGGCATGGGGATGAATCCCGTAGTTGGTTTCGATTCAGGTCAAAGGGCGGACCCAGGAGGACTGTTCATCTGCTGCACTGTCATCAGTTGTTGTTGTTGTCGTACCCTGGCTAAAAGACTCCAGGGATCATCATCCGAACAGCCGAAGCATTTGAACACTATGGTACAAATGCATCAGCTGGGGATGAGAACATTACGAGTGTGACCGTTTTTGATTACCCCGCCACACGGGCAGCCACACTCCGACTTCAGGGGATTTTTTGGAGACCGATAATGTTATGCTAGGAGCTTGTCACAACTGAAGACAATCCCTGCATAACTATTCAGAGCATAACAACATTTTGATGTAGCCTTGGTGTTCTAGCCTATGTCCATTGGCCTGACAGCCCTTAAAGCCAAGGCGACTGTCATGAGTGCCGCTTCTTAGTATTCTTGTCCTTCTCTGATGGCCTTGTGTCTGTGTGTGGTGAGGTGATCCACAAAGGTCATGCACAGCTGGCGTATGTGGGGGGTACACACACTAGTGGATCCTGTCAGGGAGTTCAGCAGACAGGACATAGCTGTCACCGGACAGAAGGCAGAACTGCAGTCCTCTGTTCTTAGTCATGTTTGATAAGCTAGAGGTGGTGAAACCAGTCCAGTCTTTAACGTACATTCACCATGGCACTGAAAGGTCAACATGCTGTCTGTGGATTTGGGGATGCAATACATTCAAATACTTGAGGGGAAAAAAGAAAGATAGGAGGGAAGAGGTTTTAAGAAAGCGGTGTGTTGCATTTTGAAAATCATTCCTCGAATTCAGGATTTGGTTGAAAAAGTCCATAATGTGGATTTAGGTGAATCATTTTCGGAAAGGACTTTTAAAAATGTTATTGAATAAAGTCAGATTGCATTTTTGAAGTGTCAGCAAGTAAAGGTGACTTTTTTGTGTTTTTTAAACCTTTCATTCTTCCTTACAAGCAAGTAGAGTCAAAGTGCTTTCAGTTCCAAGCAGTACTGCCTTGAGCTCATCCCCGGCTCCGGAATTTTACTCCCAGAGGTTCTTGATAGGAAAGTCAGGTTGAGAAGCTTGAGAGTAATACCCTCAACAAGGTGCTGAAGATTGGTGCTGAAACATGAAGTGGTGGAGAGTTGATGAGAAGCTTGCGAGTACTGCCCTCAACAAGGTGCTGAAGATTGGTGCTGAAACATGAAGTCATGGAGAGTTCAGACTGTCCAGTTCTATTCCAGTAGAAAAGGCTACAAAACTAAAGGTTGCTTTCAATGGGTTCATTTCAACAGTCATAAAGGAACTCACCCCATTGGAGGATATTTGTTATTGGACATTCCTGTTTTATCTTTCTGGCCACATTCTATTTTATCTTTTAGAGCCATTTTTATGGGAGCTCACTCCTCTGGAGGTTTCAGAGGATATCTGTTAACTGGAGAATTATTATTTAGTTTTTCAAGTCGGTTGCACCAAAATTTGCTGACTGCACATAGTTTGGTGAAATGAGGGAAAAAGAAACATGAGAGTAAAGTCAGTATTAAAACAAAAATGTTATAGAAAATAAAAGCCAGTCTTGTACTGGAAGGAGTTCTTAATGGAAGTAAATCTATTAGAAAAATGTTTCAGGGAAAAACTAGTCTACGAAGGCAGTGATTCTGCACTGGTAGCCGAATCTGGTACAGACAAAGAGGAAAATATTTGGAAGAAAGTTGTCTGTAAAGGGGATCATGTTGAGGATGTTTCATGTTTCACCGTATCATAGTGTCTTTGTGGATGTTGTGCGTACTGGTTGCGTCACGATGTAATACAACAGTAACCGCAGTGGCAGAATGGTCTTGATGCCGGCAGGAACAAGGCGCCATGTCCTACGAAGATCTGAAACGCAGCATGAACTGGGATTCCAAGTCTCACAAGCTGGAAGCCAAACCGCTGACGTCATGGAGCCGTCTCTTCGGTCAGCTGTGTCGCATCCCCAACAGCCTAATTCTGACGCTTCCGGCGCGCAAGAAGGGGTGCTTCGTTCTGAGGTTCTCCCATGACGGCAGGTTGGTCTGCAGTATCGATAGGTGTGATAGGCTGTTTTTAATGATGAGGCTGAGTATGTTTGTAAGTTAATTTTTCTCATACTTGCATATTCTTTATTCTGCTTTGCATGTACAACCCCTCAAATACCAGGTTGCTAACAGGAAAACATAGGTAGTATTCCCCTCTCTCAGACTGACCCTCAAAGAGTGATGAGGACTGTTGCTGTACTATTGTTATGGTGTTCTGCAGAGCCGGTTCTGAATAAACATGTGTTGCATATAACCTGCTAAGACCAGTGATGATAGTAATTGCTCAGCCTTGAAGCCTGAATTAAGTGGTCCTCTTGAGGAAGTATCACAAGTTACCACCAGATCCTTCAAATAGTGTATGAAACTGCCCGCGCCAGAGGCATGATATGAACTTCCCAGAGGCATGGGTTTCATGCATGGAAGAAATGAAACTGAGGTCACATAGATGAATATGATTGTAGAGACAGGGCTCAGAGCTCTCTAGGAAACTCACTATGTAAGTCATTGGTACACTGTAATTGATTTATGGTGCTGAGATTTCAATGCCTAAGTGGCATCATGATGCAAACATTTTTCCTGCAGTTTTAACATAGTTGCCAGCCAAGCGGAACATGATGCAGGAAAGTTTATGATTTTGAAAGCTTGGGGACTCCTGAGAGAAGAGTATGTGTTGGAAAGGTCTGAGGATCACCCTTTTTCAAACTGTGAACAGTGTTATTGTATTGTTTTCAACATTATTTATTTCCACCTATAGGTGTATGCATATGTATATGTGTGTGTGTGTGTGTGTGTGTGTGTGTGTGTGTGTGTGTGTGTGTGTCATGTGTGTGTGTGTGTGTGTGTGTGTGTGTGTGTGTGTGTGTGTGTGTACGTACATGTGTGTGTGTGTGTGTGTGTGTGTGTGTGTGTGTGTGTTTCAAAACTGTGCGTGCCTCTTGCATACATGGATGTATTTGTGTACAGGAATTTGGCATGTGCCTGTGGAAGCAGCGCGAAGGCTACCCAATTCTTATTTATGAGGTGAGGTTTTGTTTTTTACTGTTAGTTTCACCTTTACATAAAGTGATACAGTTTTGCATTCATTACACACACACACACACACACACACACACACACACACACACACACACACACACACACACACACACACACACACTCTCTCTCTCTCTCTCTCTCTCTCTCTCTTTCTCTCTTTCATATTCTGTCTCTCAATATAAACTGTGTATGTTATCATCAGAACTTTCTGATGCATAATCGTTCTTGTGATTTTTTTTGCATGGCAGCAACTGCCTGAAAAGGGACATAAAAATTCCCTGTCCTCGAAAGGTGTATGAACAGGATTTATTGTGAAAATGTTATTTGTCACATGTTTAAGATTACTGTGAATGGATTTCGCAAAATGAAAAAAATAAACAACAAAAAAACATGAATGTTTAGGGAGTAAGTTATCCACTTCCTTTTCCCTGCAGTTTTATAAGGTATTAACATTTGGAGTTAGTAGTCCAGATCAGTATGTTTGTTTGTTTCCCTGTGTTTTCCCTACCCCTCACAGTTACCCTGTTTGAACTTGACGCGAGTCTCTGTAACAATGCAGATCCACTCAAATTGCTCACAGTATTCTGACATGGTGAGCCCCACAGACTTCCATCTTTTGCGATGACATTGAGTGATGTGATTATTTGTACATGACAGACGATAAAGAAGTATGGTCAAAACTACTCAGGCAAACTCACTCACCCTTACCCACTTGTTTCGAATTTCATCAGTTGATGGAATGTGGCTGAGCTATCAGCTTGTTAAATAATGGGATGAATCTGTGTATTGATCCTGATCAATGGGGGGGGGATAAGAATTGAGTTATTTAACCACCAAAATGAACGTAACATACAAGTATTAAAGCTTATTTGTTCCATTGTGTAGAGGTCTAGAAACTCAGCTTTTATTTTCTCGCTTTAAGTCCCGCCTGCAGTTTGTCACTCTACTTTCAGAGTGGGCATATACAATTGTGCATCAACATTGATAAGTTCATGGGGAGCCACTTCTTCTGTCAGGACAAACTGTTACTTCCCTTGGTGGAAAATTTATCCAGGATCTATTAACATTTTATGGGATTATTACAAAATTTCTCCATAACAAAACTGTAAACTTACTGTGACTTAGTAATATGAAGGAATGTACTTTCGTGTAATATTGAAAATTGTTGGGGATGTAAAGATTTTTATTTTGTGTTTTAACATATTCTATGATAAGGAGTATAAGGGAAATAAGCCCATTAGTCTCTAATGACATTTACTTCCTCTGGTTTAAAAAAAAAAAAAAAAAAAAATTAATAAAAAAAAAAGTTGCTATGAACAGACTCAAAAGATGGATTTTTGACAGAACAAGACAGGACTATATATTAAACCAGAGAGTGTCTTGACATTTTGAGGACCCTCAAATTCCAAATCTGCCAGTACATGTAGAGTTAAAAAGAAAAAAAAAAGAAAGGAAAACAACACAACTTAAAGAAAAAAACTTAAAAACAAAAAAGCTTAAAAGGAACGAGCTTTAACTGAAGATGATCTTCATGGAGAGGGTTCATTGTGATTACCCCCCCCCTGGCCTGTCTGGTTGGCAGGTTCCCTCAGGGGATCTGAAGATGGAGTTGCATGGTCACTTCAGCCTGGTCTATGATCTGGCCTGGTCCCGCAAAGACACCCACCTCATGTCCGCCTCTGCTGACGGCACTGTCAGGTCAGATGTGCTGTATTTGTTTTCTTTCTTTTATAATAATGATGATAATGAGGACAATTTCTATAGCGCCCATCCTAACAACGTAGGCTACAGGGCGCTTCACAAGTTTTAATTCAACATCTAAAAAAAAATATAAGCAGAAACACACACACACACACACACACACACACACACACACACACACACACACACACACACACACACACACACACACACACAGAGTTCTGTGTTCACGAGTCATAAACACACACACACACACAACACACACACACACACACATATGCACGCATGCACACAGCATACACATGTGCGCATACACACACACACTGGAACATAATGTTTCATATATAAACACACTATATGGCATGGTGAAGAACTCATTTGTACACGAGCAAAGTGTACAAGTGAGATGTAGTAATTTAGTAATATTTCTTTTCTTGTCTTGTTTTTTTGAAAATTTTCTGTGTCTTTGTAACATCTCTTTTTGCTCATGTGTGTGTGAGAGAGAGAGAGAGAGAGAGAGAGTGTGTGTGTGTGTGTGTGTGTGTGTGTGTGTGTGTGTGTGTGTGTAATTTATGTATCTTTTTGTGTGTGTGTGCATCACTGTGTGTATGTTTATATGTTAGTCCATTGTTTATGTACTTGTTAGCATTTGCAGGCATGCGTATGCAGGTGCAGGTGGTTTATTTGAGTTCTGGTGCACTCATGTTATGTCTGTATGTCAGCTGTTAGAAAATTGGACAGTGTGTTCATTGTGCACAAAAAGATATTAAAAAATAACTTTTTCTGCCGTAATGAAGCACTGGAAGAGACACTACTCCAAACCAATTCTACATACGATGTCCCTTCACTTGCCACAGATTTTAAACTCGAGAAGCAATGAAAACGTTGATTTGATGTATTACTGGCGTTTGGCATTAAAGAAAAAACTCACAGAAACTGATTCCCCTGTTCTGTACTTCAGCCTTGGTTTGTGAAGCGTTTGGATAAAGTTCTAAGTCTTTGGGAATAAAAAAGTTTGCTGCGCAGTACTTTTATGAAAATTTTGTTAATTTTTTTTTTTCTCCTAGACATTTGTTGACTGACCTCATGGGAGTTTTGTTTTGTGCATTTTATATGTCTCATTTGTGAGGTCTACAGGAGATGTGTTGGTCAAAAACTCAGTTTTTGGTTTATCACATTGTGAATTAAATCAGCTTTACTAGCACCACATGCGTTCATTTGTATTTAGGCCTCTCTCTGCGTCAGTCTCTTTGTCTGACTGATGGAGGGAGTTGGTTGCAAGCCCTCCTTTTCCGTCAGCAGCCTGATTGTTCAGTGTGGTGTTTTTGTTCATCAGAATCTGGAATGTCCTAGAGGAGAGGAGAACAGCCGAGAAGGTGCTGCCTCACCCCGGGTTTGTGTACTGCTGTAAGTTCCACCCCCGCCTGGACAGCATCGCTGTGTCTGGCTGCTACGACCAGGTGTTGAGGGTCTGGGACCTCAGTCAGGATGATGAGGGAGGACATGTGAGTGTTTGAGAGTGTGCGTGGGCGCGTGCTTGTGTGCCTGCCTGAGTGTTCACTTAAAAGGATGTGTATGTGTTTGCATGTTTGCACATGAGAGTTAAGAGGTGTAGTGCTTGAAAGCTAGATGATCCAAATTTTGCGCTTGAGTGACACTTTGTGAGTTTCGTTTTTTTTCTTTTTAGTGTAAGTCTGATGCTTATTTTGCATACTGTCGAGTTATGAACTGTTTGCTCCCCAGAATTTGGATTTTCAATGCTTTTGATTTGATGTCCATCTGATTTGTTTGTTACACACAAAATATTTCAAGAAAGGTGTGTATGTGTGTGTTTGTGTGTGTGCGTGCGTGTGTGCGTGCATGTGTGCGTGCGTGCATGGGGGGGGGGGGGGGGGATGTATAATGAATCAATATGTGTGAGAATGTGTGCAGGCAGATGTGTGTGAGTGTATGTGTATGTGCATGTCTGTGTCTATGTCTCTAGCATGCATGGATTTACACATATGGATACATATATTTGCAGGTTCAAGTTTGCTGATATTTTGTGTGTGTGTGTGTGTGTGTGTGTGTGTGTGTGTGTGCGTGTGTGTGTGTGTGTGTGTGTGTGTGTGTGTGTGTGTGTGTGTGTGTGTGTGTGTGTGTGTGTGTGTGTGTGTGTTAGTGTGTGTGTATGTGTATGCATGTGTATAAATGTGCGTATGTGCATGTGCAGGCATATTGCGCATTTGAACAGGCACGTGTGTTTAAAAATTGTGTGCAAGAGTGTACACATGGATTTGTATGTATGCACACACAGGTACACACGTTTGTGACAAGGAGGGTGCAGACTATATGTATGCATGTATTTGGAAAGGCTTATCAAGCAGAATAAAATGTTTTAAGAAAAGCAAAGCAGAGAAAACACAGAAGAGAAACATAATGGAAATCACTTTATGAATATGTCTCAATTCGTAACTCCAGAAATCACAACAATATTACTTTTGTTCCTGAAATGTAAAACGACGTAGATAAAAATTCAATGCAAGGCAGACTCTTGTACACAATTTATTTTGGTGCACCACATCAAGTTCTCCATACGTGTTTTTCCCCCCCCCCATAGAACTAGGTTAATTTTTTTGTGTTTCAGTTGATGCAAGAGATTGAAGATCATCACGGCTTCATCAACTCCATCTGCTTTGATGACGACGAGGGCCAGAAGATGTACTCAGCAGACAGTGTAGGTGTGGTCAACATCTGGAATGTCTACATCACAGACGAACCTGATCGCAGGCGTGAGTGTCTTTACAGGCTTTCCTGTGCTGATTAAGAACTGCATTGTTATATGGAAAGACAGCAGATTTATTTCATTCGTGTAAATGTTGTATCTAGTCCCAGATTTTGAAGATTAAGCCTTGAATATTTACCAGTGACAGAGGTGAAGTCATTATGCCCATCTCTGCAAGAAATTAGAATGAGCTAAGCTTTGAACACAGTTGTGGCTTTTCTCTATCTTCTGTATATCTGCACTGCATTGAGAACAGTGCTGCTGGTTTGATTTGCAGACAAATGTTTTGCTGCAGTACTTTGCTATTCAGTGACCTTTTCTGGAATAGCACATTGTAATACCATTTTGTAAAAATGCTTTATAAAGATTACTCTGTAAATCTGTTACATAGTTTAGACTTAAGAAGCTTGTTCATGTGATTTTCAAAAGCATACTCACAGAATATGATTGAGATCTCTTTCTCTTTCCTGGTCTAATTCATCCGTTGCTTTGTGTGCAGCATTTGTACGAGACTGGACTTTGTACTATTCACTGCAGGAACCAGAACTCAAGGTAAACCCCTGACATGTGATTCTGTCCCCTGAATTGGTGGATTGTGTTGTGGTCACAGCAAATTAGATTTGAGAAGAGATTGCTCTCTCTCTCTCTCTCTCTCTCTCTCTCTCTCTCTCTCTCTCTCTCTCTCTCTTTTTCATTCCTTGATTAGAACTCTGGGCCTCATCACTGGTGAGATGTTTGCCAGTGAGACTGTTCTTACCTATGATGAAAATATGTTTATTTTGTATATGGGGATGATGTTTACGGGTGCACCTTTGTTCATTTTTATGTAATCCATCCCACTGGGCACATGATTGCGTACTTTTATCCAAAGGGTTGAATGAATCTGAAGCTGCATGCAAGATTTTTTTTTTTTTTTTTTTTTTAGCAATGATCTAGTTTAAAAGTCTCATCCAGAGGACCAGGAGAATGCACAGATGTCAATTCTGAAGAGAAAAATAAACTCTTCCAGCCTGACTACCTTGAGTTTAAATTGAGTGCCAGAGCAACACAACGCTGCACAACACAATGCAATATAATACAGTGCAATACAGAACAATGCAATATGATACAGTACAATACAGCACAATGCAGTACAACACAATACTGTGCAGTACAATGCCATGCACTACAGTGCCATGCAATAAATGCAATACAGCATATTACACCTCAGTACAAACACTTCAGTGCAATACAATACGGTGCAGTGTAATTCAAAGGGTGCAGTTCTATGCGGTACTGTGCAGAGCAGAACAAAACAGAGCAATGCTGTACAGTGCAAGGCAATTCAATGCAGTGCAATGCAGTATGGTGCAGTGTAGTACAATGCAATGCAACTCTGTGCGTAGACTTCAATTCTGTAATCCAAGTTATGCATCATCCGTCCTGTGAATACACCATCACTTGCCAGCATCAGTGAACGCTAGGGTCACTAGTGCCATTGACAGGCCTCTGTCCTCCCTTATGCACATCAGAGCGTAGACTCTGCGTCCAGCTGAGTCTTGCATATTGTCCGTCAGGAACTGTTATTGTATCTGCCTTCACAGCACCCCCCTCCCCCACCCACCCCTGCTGTGCCCTGCTGAATTACTTCAGACAGAGAGTTATGGAGAAATGCATGTCCAAAGCATGGGTCTTTGCTGAATCTGACTCCTGCATTGTTGGACAGGTGTTTGGAGTATTACCTTAGGAGATATGCGACGGGTTTGTGTGTGGGGGGCTAGCTCACTGTCAGAATGCAGGACTCTTCATTTTGAGGGTTGGGCGGGTCATGTGAAAACTAATGAGATTTCCGTCTTCCAAGTCTGCCATCATGTTGTGTGTGAAGTGAAGTGTAATGGAAGTGCTTTTGATTCTGACCTGGCATCACTTATGAGCGCTTTGCTCAAGTTTGAAATACTACATTTAAAATGTCAAAATGCTACAGTGTACTTTTGAGGCCCTGGCAGCTCTGTGGAAGAAAGAAACATGGGCGATACACCCCTTGATGCTCAGGTTCATGTCACATGGCATCATTTGAAGTCAAAAGTTGAAAAAATTACTGGGAAGGCGACGGAAGGGGAGGTTGGGAGGGGGGATGGTTGTTTATCTTTCTGACTGTATGACAACACTGACGATGGCAGCAGTTGTGTGTGAGATTCAAATAAGAGCGGGGTTTGACCTTCACATCTTACACAATGCAAGCTGGAAAGAACTATATCACTGTATTATTTCAAAGAGGACTGTGATATGCAAAATTATCAACATACATGACTGTGCATATAGAGCTACCAACTAGAGGAACTGGCTGTTAGGTTTTTCATACTTTCAGTTTGAGTACTCTCAGAATTCACTGCGGTTTTTCAAAGCAAATTTTGCTTACTCAAATTCAGGATGCTGTAACTTTCTAACAGCAATTATCGGTAAGAAGAATAGTGACTTGCTGTCTGCTGTAACTTTCTAACAGCAATTATCGGTAAGAAGAATAGTGACTTGCGTGATTGTCTGCTGTAACTTTCTAACAGCAATTATCGGTAAGGAGAATAGTGACTTGTGTGATTGTCTCTCTTTATATGTATGTGCCTAATTTGTTGATTTTAATTCTTTCTGTTCAGTCCCTCTGCCCAAGTTAGGTTATTGGTTGGTAACAGTGTCCTGGAGATCACTGAAATGTTCACTGTTATGATAAAGAGTTGGAAACCACGAACAATGTTGTTTGTGTGACTGTCCCATTACCTGTACAAGCTACTGGGTGACTACGATGATATTTGTGTGTGCAGGATGTACAGATATAATCACATAGAAATGCACCCCAGTGGCCGACGTCTCTTGGTACACTGCAGAGACAATGTCATCCGCATGTTTGATCT
Source organism: Conus betulinus (assembly GCA_016801955.1). Classification (NCBI taxonomy): domain Eukaryota; kingdom Metazoa; phylum Mollusca; class Gastropoda; order Neogastropoda; family Conidae; genus Conus; species Conus betulinus. The sequence goes on from JADBJO010000572.1 coordinate 577,414, forward strand.
GAGAGTGTGAGTGTTCTTTTTGTTTGTTTTGGTTCTCCGTTTGAAATAAAGAATAAGATAATTACCAAACACTTGATTAAAAAAGAAATGTTGAAGTTTGTGATGATATTTTGATAAGAAAATGTATGAAGTATAAGTTACAAAGAAAACAGATTCCATGCGACATATTCGTTTCTTTATTGCTTACTTGCAGCAGTTTGTATTTTTTTCTGTTTGCATGTTCAGCTGTTATTCTTGCTCTGTGTGTGTGTGTGTGTGTGTGTGTGTGTGTGTGTGCACACATGCAAGTTGTTCTTAAAAAGACACGGAACATTTATGTCTTTTTTAAAAATCAGGGTTTTGTATTGTTATCAACATATAAGGTCATAGAAAAGGCAGTTGATCAAGAATTCAAGGTATATAACAAGCAAGCTGCAGTTGTATCCACTTTTTTTTTTTAACCATTCTCAGTAGCAGGTTGCAAGGAAAAGTTACCCCTGACAAAAAATGTCTTGATTAATACCTGGTGTACAAGCCTGACTTGTGGCACTGGGCACTCTCGTCAGTGCAGTATGTCTGTCTGTCTGTGACTGTCTTCAAGACCTGTTGAATACACTGGGATGGATTATCATTCATGTAAAGGTCATTTTGTACAAGTACTTACATTTTTGAGGTCTTCCTGGGCTCATTTTTATTGGGATGGGGGGGGGGGGGGGGGGGGGGGTAGGGGGAAGTCATGAAGGGAACACCGTTCTTCTTTTCACAAAGAATGGCATAGGCAAGCAGTCTTTATGTCTCTTTTCTTTGACGTTATATGCATCTAAACTTCTTAAGCCACCACTATCAGGTTTGTGTCATACCATCAACATATATGATCGCAGTAGTAGCAAGCAGTTCAGAAATTTGAGGAAGCTTGCAGTAGTTGCTCTGGTTCAGTATTAAAAAAAAAATTTTTTTTTTCCTCACTTAACAGCAGATCTCATCATGAAATGCTGTATTATGAGTGCACAGGGTTTGCATCACACACTGCTGGTATTTTTAGCGAGGTGCCACGTGCAGACAAGGCATAAAGCATCAGTGCATAGGAGGGCTGGACTCTGGGAAGATGCCAGATCGTTTGTGATGTGCTGTGTGCAGACAGTACATGCTACGTTAGTACGTTGGAGGGTGAACTCTAAGGAGAAGTCATTGTCACGATCAGATCATTAAATATGTGCTGTGTACAGATAGTGTGTGTTGCAGCAGTGCATTGGAGGATGAACTTCAGGAAGCAGTCATTGTCTGATCAACAATAATGTGCTCTTGCAGAGAGAATGCGTGACACAGCAGTACATAAGAAGGGTGAGTATAGGGGGAGCCATTGTCTGATCATCAGTGATGTGCTGTGTGCAGGCAACGTGTGATGCAGCAGTACATCGGAGGGGTGAACTTCAGGGAAAAGCTGGGCAGTTGTATCACTCCCTGTGGCACCTTCATCTTTGCTGGCAGCGAAGACAGCTTTGTCTATGCCTGGAACACCGACACAGGTAGGGGCAGGGAAGTCAGTGGCTGAACTGATTTGCCGTAAGACAGGGCAGAGAACAAGTTTGACTCAGACGAGGCTCATTACTGTCTGTGTACAATAGAATTGTTCATGTAAGGAAAAAGTCATGGCTGGTTGCTAGTTTGTGTTTATATCAACTTTTTGTATTTATCAACTATTTTGTGTGTGTGTATGTGTGTGTGTGTGTGTGTGTGTGTGTGTGTGTGTGTGTGTGTGTGTGTGTGTGTGTGTGGTTGTGTCTGTGTTTTGATATAGTTGTATTACAGTGATGCCCTTCAGTGAAAATCCTGTTACTAAACCGCGCCTTTCCTTATGTACATAATTTGTTGTTGTTGTTTTGTTTTTGTTTCTCTGTTTGTGCATCTGGAACATTTTTACCAATGTCAACACTGGATTTATCTCCCAGTAAAGATTCCCTCCCTTGACCAGCCGCTGAGGTGCTGTGGATAGTGCTGTGGACTTGCAGCCTGGGAGATAGTGGTTTGATTCTCATCAGAGGCATTCACTTATAGGACTGTTGGTTCCCAGATGGCTCTAACCCAGTGTTCAGTGCCATGGATTTGAATGGGAAGACTGGAATCATATGGTTGAGTTTTGCATCTGGCAGTGTGCTGCTTACATTTCTTGACCGTCACTGCGGGAGACTGAATCCCATGGGCATAGTCAACAGCAGGGTATACTGTAAAGGGGAACACAGGCCACAGCCTTGCATATTGCCTCAGGCCAGAATGGAACTACATAGCATCATCTTAACAATCTTCCCTCATTGATTACTCTGAAGAAAAAACAAAAAACAAAAAAAAACGTCGAACCATATGGCCTACGCTAATGATGACCTCAGTTTCTATGATCTCTCCATGCCCTTGCCAGAGCTCAGTTAGTGTCAAACTTGTTGGTGGCATGAGCAAGTCCATGAGGACTGTCATTACATGGGCATGGTGGCACCCTCCACCTGGGAACGTTAGCTGGCTATAGACTAGCCCGTTTTTATGGTTAGCAAGAGGGCACAGTAGGTGTTAGGCTGTGTAGATATGGTCAGAACAGGCACTGAAGTGACTGGGCAAA
>JADBJO010000572.1:585000-610999 GCA_016801955.1 Conus betulinus
GGAATGGTCTCTGTCTAACTGAACCCTGTGTATACATTTCCAGATGATGCTTTCTCCGGGTGCCCTGTCCCCCCATGCCCCTCCCTCCATGCTGTCCACCATCCAGCAACAGCAGTTTGCCTCTCAGAGCCTGTATATGAAGCAGGCAGATTCTACCTGGAGACCCACCTTTTCTGAAGGTATCTCATTTTGAATATGGAGGAGTGTGTGTGTGTGTGTGTGTGTGTGTGTGTGTGTGTGTGTGTGTGTGTGTGTGTGTGTGTGTTGTCAGTGCAACTATGAGTTAATCTGACAATAAATTGGTTTCAGTCAGTGTGTGTGTGTGTGTGTGTGTGTGTGTGTGTGTGTGTGTGTGTGTGTGTTTGTGCAGGCTTTGACATTTATTCTTGTTGTCATGAATGATACTAGTGTGTGTGTGTGTGTGTGTGTGTGTGTGTGTGTGTGTAGGTTGGTGTTTGCCTGTGTGTGCATGTGTGTGTGTGCACACATTAACATCTATCTGTGTGTCTTGATACTCTTGATACTAGAGAGAGAGAGAGAGAGAGAGAGAGAGAGTGTGAGTGTGTGTGTATTTGTGTGTGTGTGCGTGCATGTGTCTATGTGTCTGTGTATGAGTGTGTGTGTGTGTGGTGTGTGTGTGTGTGTGTCTGTGTGTGTGTATACATTTAGTCATTTATTTGTTCAATGAAAAAGCCTTAAAAGACAATTACTAATATTAAATGTCTAAAACGTTCCTGATTTTATCTCCTGGTGATATAGATTACATTTGTTTAGATTATTATGCATGCATGAATAATATTTAGCACTGATAGAAATACAACATGACTGCGTTGATAAGAGACAGACAAAAAAAAATTGATATTAAATGAGTAATATTGGTGTCTGAATTTTGAAGCCAGTTTTTTGTTATGACTTTGTTTTGCTCACCATTGGCTTTTCTTTTTCATCTGTTCATCTGTGCAGTTGGTCGCCATGGCAGCAAATCACCGTTTTATGGAAGGCCACCTCAAATTGCTTTGGATAATGTAATGTTTCCCATTCTTTCTTGTTATTCTTTCTTTATTTCTGTAACTTCTCTCGTTCCTTTCTTTGTTTTTTTTTTTTCATTTTCCTTTTTATGTGAATCACTTCATTCTTTCTGTGTTTGTGGCTGTTGTTGTTTTTTTTTCTTTTCCATCTTATTTTTTCACAGTGTTTTTTTTTTTTTTTTTGCTTTCATTTTATTTTCAAGGTTATCTGTGTTGATTTTGTATGTGAACTTTTCTTCTTGGTAGATGAAAGTTATATATTTGAAATATTAAAAGCAGAATGACTGTGTATGTGAGCATATGAATGATCAGCTTGTCAACCATTAAATCAATAGTTAATTTTTCTGTTGTAAGTTGTAAAGTCAGTGATGCTATTTATATATATATATTTTTTTTTATATATATATATCTGTTTGTGCTGTTTTGACCCTATGAATCACTCGATCAAACAATTTCTTTGTTTACTTATTTGAGGGTTTGCGTGTGGGGTGAACATTCTTGTTGCTTAATGTAGAAAATATAATATATTGTACTTTTTAGAAAGGAAAATGAGAGAGATGGGTGGAGTGCTTTTACATACATATCTGTTCAAATGTTAGTTGAGCTTCGCTGGATGTTGCTTTTAACTACATGTTCTTAACGGTGTAGGTCTTTCATGACCCATACATTTCCTAGAAGCTTTGTGTTTAAGGAGCATGGTTATTGGAAGACTGGCATTATCGGCAGAGGGTGCAACACAGTAAAGCCTCCATGGAATGTTTGAGTTGGGAAAACTTGCATTGTTGGGATGCGAAATCAAAATTGATGTTAGGTTAAAGTTTAGTGTGTATGGGTCATGCTGGATCTGTGTTGTCAGAAGTATGGTTTATAAATGATCTTTTCTTTTCTTTTTTTTTTTTTTTTTTAACTTTTTAACTTCCATGAAAACCTTGTTCAGAGATGTTCCGCCTGACGCGATCTTTGAGTTCTTGAAAGAGGTTAACATTTTCATCGGATCTTTTTCATCGGATCTGAGATTTTACAATGGAAAGATTTTTAACAAAGTTTTGGATGAGATTTTAGACGATGTCTTTTTAAAGAATTGTGTGGATGAATGACCTGTGAGTTGATTTTAACGTGGTGACAGCCCTGATATGGGCCTTTGTGGTCGGCTGGGCTATAAGCAACATTATCTTATCTTATCTTATCTTAACTTTTTAACACAGGAAAACTAACATTGGAAGAAGAAGAAAGAGACAAACACTTTTAAAAACTCCTGTGTCTTTTCGGAATGTTTTGGATAGTTCAAGTTAAATGATGGTTTTATTGTGTCTCTGGGTTGGGTATGACCCAGGAAACATGGCAAAAGCTATAACGTATGTTGATGATTGTTCTTGCAGTCTCAAGGCAAGGCCCAGTTCAGTTTCCAGGCCCCTCTGGGGAGCACCAGAAAACCAAAGAAAGTGAGTTTGAATGTCAGGAGTTGTAATGGTGTGAATCTGTATGGTTATGTGGTACAATCTGTCACATTGTGTGGAAGGAAAATTTACACCTCATGCCTTCATTATCAAATATTTGCATGATGATTGCTAGCCAACAGCTGTAGATGATAAGGGTTTCGTGATGGATACCTGGGCAGACAGCTTCCAACCACTGTAGTATGAGTGTTCAGTGTCATGTGAAACGGGGCAGAGCTGTTACAACCAATCCAATCCTTTGCGTTCATTTACAGCAAGATCATCATGTACGGTGAAGACTGTGGCTGCATTTATGAAACCGTTAACAATCATTGACTGCTGAGATTTTTTTGCATTTGGAAAGTTTGTCGTGCTGAATACACTATTGTTGATCTGCTGTACAGCCATCCTTTTGAAGATTCAGATCAAAAGCCTTCAATTTGAAATCTGTGTCTTTTCTTCTTGACTTTGCTTGTTTGCTTGATCAGGTGTTGATGACTGGTGACTGATCAAACATACATGATATTCAGCTAACGTTAGCCGTGCTCTTTTTGTGTCGCTCAAGCATGGTTCATTCCTTCTGTGCAAAGTGGGCAAATGTTTTGTGTTCTGTAAACATTGGTTCTCAGTTTGTCTGAGCAGTTGCAGACCATGACAGATAACCTTATGGTGAGCTAAAAAAATGAATAAGAAAAAAATCTATAAACAGGTTGCCGCCAGTGTAGAGATTAGGGAAAAAAAGTAGGGGCTTATAGCTCGGCAGTTTCAATAGACAAGGCAAGGGATTGATTTAGGATTGGGTTGTGTGTGACATTACTGATGTGAGTGTGTGTGTCAGGTGGTGGCTCTGTACGACTACAAGGCTCAGCGTTCTGATGAGCTGTCCATGTTCACTGGGGACACCCATCCTCCTCTTGCTGCACAAAGACAGTGAAAGCTGGTGGATGGGGGAGCTGCCCGACGGACAGCAAGGCTTCTTCCCTGCAAACTACGTCACAATGGCTGGTGGGTGGTTCAGGCTCCATATGCCAGAAATGATGTTCAGACAATGACAGAGAAAAAGTACTGAAACAAATTAGTGCTTGTCACCATCACTGTCAGCACATGCAAATACATATTACACACGCACGCACGTACGCACGCACACATGCATGCACATGCACACGCACGCATACACACAACACACACACACACACACACACACACACACACACACACACACACACACACAAACTCACTCACTCACACTCACTCACACATGCTCACTGCTATAGGATTGTGAGTACTGTGAATTTGATATTGGGACAAAATGCACATTGATATATCTGAAACACAGATCAGAGTAAACACCATAGAAAATAGTTTGTGTGTACATCCATTATTCAGTATGTATGCCACATTATATGTTCAACTTTCATACACTATGTGTCTGTGTCTGTCTTGTATTTCAGGTCTCAGATAATTTCATTGCAGTTTATCCATGTTTTCTGTATACATCCATTATTCAGTATATATGCCACATTATATGTTCAATATTAATACACTATGTGTATGTTTTGTATCGTATCAAATATTCTCATTACGGTTTATCCACTGACTGGTACAAATCCACCTTGTTTTTCAGATGAGGATGACGAAGAGGGAAATGGCAAGAAACAGGTGAATACTTTCCTGTGCTGAAAATTCTGTTGCAAGATAAGAATGCTGATTCTATGTCCTGCTGGCTTTCATATCTTTGAATTTGTAGCTGTTTAACTGTGGATTCTCTGTTTAGGTGCCAACACATATTCCTTCCATGAATAGACACATGTTTTCAGACAGATCTACATCTGTTGTTGCTGCCTGTATCTCTGTATAGGTTTCCGCCCCATAGTTATGCACTCTGTCTGGCACTAAACCCTCTTACTGATGCAGACAGCAAACAGCCAAACTTTTTGTTTTGAGAAATATGCGCAGCTTTTACACAGGAGAAAGAGAGTTGATCGGTAATGAGCATACCAAATATAGAATAGAAATTTGTTCCTGATGTAATGTACTGAGCTTCAATTTACATACCAAACCCAGATTGCATAAGCAGAAATATCTCCGTGATTTGTTTCTTCATCTCTCTTTCTTTCCTTTCTTTTTTTTGTTTGTTTGTTGTTTTCATTTTAAAGTACAACCAGATTATATCTGTAATTGTGGGATGGGAATAATCATGTGACAATAGTGGATTGGCACACAGCACAGCCAATAGTCTGACAAACCTTTGAGGTCAGGCATACTGAAGATAGCAGGTAACGTGTAGCCTTCATGAAACGACTGTCAGGTTTTGCAGTATGACACAGGCGTCCACTTTCTAAAAGATGTGTGGAGGTTTTTAACCTCCTGTTTCCACTGTGTGGCCTTGTTGAAATGGTCGGAAAAATGATGGCATAAGGTCAGGGGGTATTGGGACAGATATGGAACTGCAACCAAAGCAATCGGTGCATTGGAAAACCAGAGGGTGATAGCAATCTCTGACATACAACGGATACTAAGAAAGGCAAACATTTCAAGTTATCTTTGAATCTCCTTACACAGAAATTTTGTAGTCAATAAGTGTAACTAACTTTTGGTTTACCGGGAAATGCATAGTTAAGTATTTTCACATGATATTACTTTGATGTGATATTACTTTGTGTACATTTTTGTGAAAATCCATGAAGTACACATTGCACAGGTTTGCCAGAGTCTGTGAGGTGTACAGTTTGTTTTAAATGTCTGTGAAATACAAACGTGCAGTTTTTGCAAACATCTGTTGGGTGTAAATGTACTGGCTGACAAAGTATCTGAAATACAAATGTACAGGTTTGCCAAGACTTTAAAGTACAAATGTACAGTTTTGCAAAAGTGTAAGAAGTACAAATGTAGTTTTTTGCAATGGTCTATCATGTACAAATGTACAGACCTTCGCAAATGTTACTTAGAAGCTTGGAAACAACATGCCAAATGTAAAACCATGTCAGAACCAGCTCCCTGATTAGCTGTTTCACCAGCTTTATACTAACGTGGGTGCAATGCTGATGAAGAAAAGAATGTACATGTTTCGTCATGAACATCTTGCTTTGGAATAAAAAAGATTTGGGGAACTGACGTCTGCCATGCTGTCTGTGTTGTCTGCAGTTCACCGCTATAAAAACCAAGGATGGGCAGCTCAAGATTCTTTCAGGAGGTGAAGAATCAGATTCTGACATGAACGAAACAAACAGGTTTGTTTTATCATCGTTGAATCTCTTTCATATATGAATTGTCTGAATGAATGTAGTATTATTCTGACCATCATCAGTATTATTAGTAGTATCTCCTGCATGTTGTTTTCTCTGTTTTTGTGATTATTGACTTTCGTCTCTTTCATTTATGTTAATATTGTCAAATAAAGCTTTTTGTAATCTGTGGAAGAATTGGGCAAGCATGTTTGTGTCTTTTTCATTTATGACCTTATTCAAGCAAGCATGCAACTGACATGCACATCCATTGCTTGCTCATGCTTTTACAATGATGCACACATAGGCACAAATGCCCATATACACATAAAAAATATCCATGCATATATACACATGTATGTATGATCTCCCTCACATGCACACATACACACACACACACACACACACACACACACACACACACACACACACACACACACACACACACACACACACAAACGCTTTGGCATATTCTCCCCTACCTGCACACAGGTATGTATCATACATGTGCAGACACATGTATGTACATGAGCATCCCCATTCTCACACAAAGCACATAGGCATATGTATGTGTACACAATATTCCTAAAAGAAAATACTCCCTAGAACCCACCTCAAGCAATAAGATCATCTCCCTGACGTGTTTGCTCTGTATTGAAGCAAGACACACTCAAGTTGCCCAAAATATTCTTTCTGTAAAATTTCAAGGAAATAAGGTTCTTGAAAAATCATACACAAGCGGAGAGAGATGCATATAGTTCTGTTCCAAAAGCTATTCTATTTATTCTTCTTTTTTGTTCTCCCAGTTCGTATAGAACAGGGAGTGGGTTTACAATAGGAACAAAGACATGTTGTCTATGTGTCTGTCTGTGTGTCTGTCTGTCCATGGTCAGAATGTGTTCCTCTCGCTCCAGACAAAACTTCTGGGCCGATCTTTCTGGAAATTTATAGGTATGATCATTATGAGTCACGGATGATGCCCGATGTTTCATTTTACCCGAATAGCCGTTACTAATGGCTATAACGGCCCCAAATGGTTTTTCTTCCTGATGGAATATCTCTTTATGATGCGTGTTTGATTGTGACATCAAATACATTATGACGCATGTTTGATTGTGACGTTTTTCAGGAAGATGAACTGGGAGTACGTTTATATACTTCGCATTTTTTTTTATCAAGAAAATGCTTCTGTTGCAGTGACTTACTGCAGAGCAAAACTACCAATGGCAAGAAAAAGAGAGTCCACTATGATGACTGACGAGTGGTGTGAAGCCATTGTCTGCAACCATGACCTCATTACGTGATTGATGCAGCATTTGCCAAGCACAAACTGTGATTCAGATTCTTGTACGGTTGTTTCAAAACTCAATGCAGTTATTTCACAGAGTATACAGAGCTGAGCTGTGGCTGGATGTTGATATTAATGAAGCGGTTGGACGTCTCACTCGTCAGATTATTGTGAAATAATAATTGCAACTGACTCAAACATTCCGTTGATGTGATTTTTGTCCATAATTCTCTTCTAGATGGTCATTGGTTGTTTTACGGTTGTAACTATTCATAATTGAGTTTCCATGTAATTTTTAGTGAAGCTTCAAAAACCTTTCAGCGAGCTTGTAGCAATACTCACATTTGTTAAAATCGTACATGACATCACAGTTAACATTATATTAATCATCCATGATGTTCATTTGAATAGAACTGTAAATTAAGTGGAAAATTTAGTTTTTGAAATTGAATTACTGCTGCAGAACTCTGATCCTTAATTTTTAGTACCTTTTATTTGAATGTAAATTTGAAAATATACCTGCTGTTATGTCATTCACAACATTTCATGCAGAAGAATGCAGAAGACCATCTGCCAGCCAGCTGTGAATTGTACTTGTTACCAAAGAGTATTAATGAACTGTTTTGAAGGTTGCAGTAACTCTGCTGTTTGAAGCCATCACTACTTTCTAAAACTCTGATCAGATCATCATCATTATTCTTTGATGCTAAGCACCATGGGTGTGTGACTGATGTTAAGCACCATGGGTGTGACTGATGTTAAGCACCATGGGTGTGACTGATGTTAAGCACCATGGGTGTGACTGATGTTAAGCACGATGGGTGTGACCGATGTTAAGCACCATGGGTGTGACTGATGTTAAGCGCCGCGGGTGTGACGGATGTTAAGCACCATGGGTGTGACCGATGTGAAGCACCATGGGTGTGACTGATGTTAAGCACCATGGGTGTGACTGATGTTAAGCGCCATGGGTGTGACTGATGTTAAGCACCATGGGTGTGACTGATGTTGAGCACCATGGGTGTGACTGATCAGCTTGGCATTCACTTGTGTTGTTGACCTACTTACACACAGACCTAATTAGTTCTTGTGTCCTCGTTGTATCATTTATCAAAGTACCAAACATTCATAATGTCCAGGGGTCCACATCCAGATCATAATGAGTCCATAGATAAAATAATCGTTACGGCATTATTTGATCTATCAGGCATGAATATCACGCAGTTAATACGCATTAATAAACAATCTCACTGTAAATCAGATAAGAAGAGGATATAAGCCTCTGGCAGTCAGGAACAAGGCAGCCAGAGGCTGAGGCATATGAATGAAAAGCATTTCAATAATCTGCAGCAAAATTAGAGTACCTTTCATTTCAAACCACCCTATACATTAAGGAAAAAGATATTTGCCATGAAGAAGATCGTGGCACCTCTTGCTAAAATGATACTCCTCGGAACTACGGAGGGGGAGAGAGGGAAGGAGGGAGAGAGAGAGGAAGAAGGAAGAAAGTTAGGACCACTAACATTGAAGGATGGACAGGGAAACCATTTGCAGTGACCCAAGACTTGGTTCATTTCTGACCGAGTGAAGGATCTTAAGCAAAGGTCTTCAGTGCCCCACAGACTCCTCAGTGAGTTGAAGTGAGAAGAAGAAGAGAATGCAATCCAACAATTAAACACACCTTCTGTCCAAAAATTATGGTTCTGAATGAAAGTAATGCTTGATGTCAAACTGTGAGATAAGAAAGACTGAGAACAAACTCCGCTCAATGGTGAAATAAGATCTTGTACTTTAAGCAGCTTGAAGTAGAAGTTGACATGTAGGCATCTCCCTTCGTCCAGGTTGTTATTTTGGTCATTTCTTGTCACTTTGTCGTCTTCCTTTCATCAGATGGGGTGGGGATGACTTTGTGAATGATGAATGAATGAATGAATGTGTGTGTGTGTGTGTGTGTGGGGGGGGGGGGGGGGGGGGGGGGGCATGACTGACATTTGAGTGCAAGTGTGTGACATTTATGTGTGAATGTGTGTGTGGGGTTATTTCTGTGAGTATTTTGGCAAGTGCGAGTATTTCACAGCTTTTCATGAAGGATTCACTGGAAAATAGGTTGATGATTTTGTTAAATGAAGGATTGTGGAGGTCCAAATGTAAATGGTCTGGGAAAGAATTTTAAAGTCATAGTGAACTAGAATCCCTTTTTAAACCTGTTGAGAGATAATTATTCACTGTCTTTTGCTAGGGTTACTAGGAGACAGGCTGTTTTTTTTCTACATAACATGATTTCAAGAATAGTGCCTCGGTTTCTTTGTTTTTCAGTGGCATTTTTGTATCTTGGTAACATAAATGTTCAAGATCCTACAGACTATTTTCAGTGAATTGTGGTTTAAAGATTCATTGTCCATTTCGTATTCATGCAGGTCACTGCTAGTGTGAAGGTGTCTGTCTGCTACATGGGTTCCATGAGTTCGACCTCGACTTTCTCAAATTTCTGTGTCCAATTTATCATAACCGGCTGACTACCCAGGACCCTTTCAAGGCTGTTTTTTCCAGTGAATAAACCTCAAATGTAAGAAAGCTTCTGGAAACTGAAAGCTAAAACTATCTTGCCATGGGCATTGTCATCGTTTCATTTCTCATTTCTTGATTTCATTTTGGGGATGAAGTGTTTTGTCACAAGGTTTGTTTTTGATCTGCTGTTGGAATCTCTGCCTGTGCCTTATACATGTTGGCTGCAGTTTGTTGTTGTCGTAGTGTTTGGTATGGTAAATGATGAAATATTTGGCTGTCTTTAAATATCAACAACAAATTATGATGGATTCATTATACTGGTGTCTTCACGAAGATCTTGCCGAGTTAGACAGAGCAGGAAGACAAACCAATCAGTTATCTTCTTTGACTTCTTTGTACAGAAACTGCTACTCTGCTGAAATCATTCTTGTACTTTAATCCCCAGAGTAGGATGTGTAGTGAATTGGAACTCTTCTTATCCACATTTTCGGGTCGTTTGGTTATTTCTCTTAGATTATTGGCTTTCGCTTGCTTTCATGCGCAGTTTTTTTTTGACTCTTTTAAATGGTTTCAATCATCATCTGACTTTGGTAGTCTAGTCAGACTGTGAGATAATGAATTACAAATGCACAAATTGTAGCCTTTGGTTAATATAAAATGGTCTTTGTGAAACTAGGCTGTTACCTTGAGAAGGCTAAATGTTTTTTTTTCTCTACAAAACATAATTGTTTGGTACACAAGCTGTTTTACTTGAAGTGCACACGCGTGTGTACCACTTATTTTCAATTTATAACTTAATATCATTCGTCTTGTTTGCTTGTGTCGGGGTCTTTTTTGTGTCTTAATTTGGTCTGTCTTATTCATTTCACATTTATTTGACAGCCAGCGTATCCTGTGATATGTAAATATATACTGTGTATTTGTGTATGTTGACAGTGTATAACCATGGTGCATACATATTTATCATGAAATAAGCTGAGGTTGTGCCAAACAGATACGCATTGAACATTGTAGCACCAGCAACTACCGTATCTGCCTTGAATGTACAAAGTTCGGAATATTACCTATTTCTGTTCTTTTCCATAGGTAAATGGCCTTGTAGTATCTGTCTTAATTTTGTATAATAGCTTATCATTTGCTGGCAGTTTTTAGTGTCAGTTGATAACACTTTGAATAGAATTATGTACAGCAGTGTGTACCTTTCTGTACATGTCATGTAAACTTGTTATTGGAAGAGGATAAAAGCAAATTGGGTTTCCAACCAACCTTGAATGTACCTTTGACATCTAAACTTCATGGATAGGGCAAAAGTAACTTAATGACAAGCAATGCTGGGCACAGGCCTTTAGTCTGTACATTTGTGCCTTATTATGACATACCTTTATTGGTAGGTATTTCGTTTTTGACCGGCCTTGAAAGGTCACAGACTACAACTGGTTGTTTCAGAGGGCATCAAAGAAGATGATAGGTGCATAACATAGAGAGGTTGTACAGAAAGTTACCTGAACTTTATAGAGCGCACTGAGAAGTGGTGTTGTTCATGCAGTGATGTGCAGTCTAGTCCCCTTCTTTCCTTTCTGCACACCACCTGACATTCCCTCCCACAGTTCCAGCCATCCTCTCAGACACAATGATGTATTACACACACACACACACACACACACACACACACACACACACACACACACACACACACGAGGGCCTAATGAGATAAATACCGAATGGCTTCGATCGCTACACCTAAAATCAGATCAGAATAACAAGTTCATAATTACTGGTGATTTTAATGCTCATTCGCCATTCTGGGATAAAGACTGTCAATTAATTACTAGCAGTCGTTTCGTTGAGAACATTGTTGACTCGCCGTTATATCTTTTAAATGACGGGAGAATAACACATGTTCCCGATAACCCCAATCACAAGCCCAGTGCAATAGATTTAACCTTAACATCTCCAGATCTAGCACCTGTATGTGACTGGCAGACCTTAAATGACACTCTGAACAGTGATCATATCCCCATTATCACCACTTTTAAATCTATAAGGCCTGAACCAAAAGACATGTCGCAAGAAAAGGTACCAAAATATAACTATGAATTAGCTAACTGGGACAGCTTCACAAACTTACTTAAATCGTTTAACGTCGACATGAATGAATTCAACTACTAACTGTTGATGAATTGTATTGTATTTTTCAAAAAAGCCATGCTATCTGCTGCAAATCAGTCAATACCCAGAATAAAAGTAATCAAGCCAAACTTAAATAAACACACGGGTAATATCTGGTGGAACGAAAATTGCGAACAAGTTAAAAAGGAGAAAAACGTAAAACTAAGAGCGTACTTACGAAGTAAAGGAGAAGAACGTAATTCAAAACTGCTTGAGAAAAAAAAGGCCAAAAATCATTTTAACAAAGTGACGGCACAAGCTAAACGACAATACTGGTCAAACTTTTGTAAAAATGAAGTAAATAGTTTCAAAGATTATCAAAAGGTGTGGGCAAATCTAAGAACAATGGAAAACGGAGTATCTCTACCAACATGTCCGATCAAGCTCCCTAACTCTGATTCCCCTCCAACTCAGACAAAGCTGAAGCATTCGCCAACATATTTTCAAAAAATAGCAGCACAGACAGTCTAACAGCAGAAAAGAAACAACACAGAGAGCAAGAGGAAAGAAAAACCCATTTACAACGACCCTGACCCTGTAATAGACCATTACCTGAATGTTCCCATAACATTACAAGAAGTGGAAGAATGTCTCAGTAATATAGGAAATAAAAAAGACATCAGTAGGCTTAGATGGCGTTTCAAATGAAATGTTACGTCATATCCCTCCGAATGTAAAACATTTCATATCCCTTTTATAAAAAAATGTTGGAATGAGGGAAATTTGCCTTCTGTATGGAAACATTCTATAATTATTCCCATTCACAAACAGGGGAAAACCTCGATCTGATATAAACAGCTACCGACCAATCGCCCTAACGTCTCATATGTGCAAACTGATGGAAAAAATTGTTCTAAACAGGTTAACATATTTTTGTAACACACACCAAGTAATTCCAATTAACCAAGCTGGTTTTCAAAAAGGAAGATCATCAGTAGAACACCTAGTTAAACTAACGACTCAAGTTAAACAACAATTTGCGAGACGGAAAAAAACATCCTCGCAAACTTTTTTGATATAAAAAAAGCATATGAAACAAGTATGGCACAAACGGCTCATGTACAAACTCAAAAAAACATTGGTGTAAGTGGAACAATGTATAATTACATAAAAGTTTTTTTGGAAAATAGAGTGATTCAAACAAGAATAGAGCATACATATTCTAGCACTAGATCATTAGAAATGGGACTTCCACAGGGATCAGTACTTCTCTCCGATTTTATTCAATATTTTAACTGCAGATATAACAAAAGGATTATCAAAAGATGTAACATTAGCACAATTCGCCGATGACTTATGTTTGTGGATGAAGGTCACTATGAAAAGAAAGACTCCATTAAGATCTGTCAATTACATAAAAAATAAAATATCAACATGAACTAAACAAAATCAATGACTTTTACATGAAAATGGACTTTCACTTTCAGCAGCAAAAAACGAATTTAATGCTTTTTAACTCTGGATATGACCCTGAGAAACTTCCTCAATTTACTCTGAACGGGGTCAGTACTACAATACGCTAGTTCTGTAAAATTTCTAGGCGTTTATCTAACTTCAAAGCTTTCATGGAATCTACATATTGAATACATTTTGAATAAAGCGAGGAAAATTTTTAACTTTTTAAAAATCATAAGCAAACAAAAGTGGGGACAAGACAAAGATACCTTAACATTACTATCTTCTGCTTGTGCGGTCTAGATTAATTTATGCCCAAGAAGTATTCTTTAGTGCCCCGCAACACTTACTCAATAAATTACAAAGTATTGACTGCAAATCGTATAAACTGGCACTTGGAGTTCCTATACATACATGTAACATGGGAACATACCATGAAATCGGAGTTTTGCCTCTCATGAGTTTTGAAAAGCGTATGCATCTAATTTGTTTTTAAAGAACTCTTCACAAAATACTTTTTGTGCTAAAGAAGTATCCTTAAATTCAGAAACAGATTTCGCAAAAAGAGCTAGAGGCATAAAATCAACTTTATCCATTCAGACATATACTTCTACTCTATTGAAAGAATCAAATATAAATCAAACAAAAATCGCCTCGAGCGCCTTCTATACACCCATTCCCAAATGGGAACAAAACAAAGCTAAATTTGATACAAATTACACTGTACTAAGTAAAAACAATTCTCCAAACCTTCTTAAAAACGATGTAATTGCCATTTGGAAATTGTGTATAAAGATCACTTGAAAGTTTTTACAGATGGTTCAGTACTAGATGATGATCGTAACACTGGCGCAGCAGCTTTTTATCATACCAACCTTAAAAGTGGAGAAAATGTATCACCTTGGGAAAATTTGTCGATTTTTACCGCAGAACTAGTAGCAATTCTAATGTCTCTAAAGTATATTCTAAATTCTTCCACTAAAAATTGTCAACTTCTACTTTGTAGTGATTCTAGATCAGCGTTTTCTGCTTTACAATCTCCAAATTCAAAGATTCGTGATGAGATAATAGCGGAAATAAATTACGTAAACGCACCTTCTATCAATGAAGAGAGTCAATATTACTTTTTGCTGGGTGCCCTCTCACTGCGGCATTTCATCCAATGAGAGAGTTGACCAAGCTGCTCGAAGAGCAGCTCGCAACATTGAAGGCACAACTTCATTCAGTATAGATCTGGATGTGTCAGAATGTTATGCACTGATAAATAAAGCATCAAACGACAGATTTAAACATTTATTGAAAAATACAGATTGTCTTTATTATAAAATGTGTGTTAAACCAAGCCAGATATTAACCCTAAAACACAATTTAGAAAAATCCAAACTCCAATTTCCAGAGACATAGAAAGCTGAATTCATCGCATGCGATTAAATTCACCTCGAACTAAATACTGCAAAAAATGTCATGTATGTGTGGGGGAACCTCTCAGTGTAAGTCATCTGTTACTGGACTGTGCAAGAACAAAAAAAGTAGTGGAAAGGGAAGGTGCTGAAATTTTTATGATGGATCGACTTCACTGAACTTGCCTTACATGTAGAATAACTGTTTTTTCATGTGTTTAATTTGCAAACATTTATTACAAAGCCCAGTTGGAATATTACTTTGAATTATAACTTAACTTTTATCAGGGATTTTTTTTTTCCCCCCAACACATTTGAACAAAAACACATACTCATCGTAATCAAATTCAATCATTAATATGATGCCGCTTACAAATAAGATACAACATAAGATTGTATTATATACACTCTTTAACTCCTCTACTATACGCTTAAACGAAGTGTCCAAAACTGGAAAAATATGACCACGTCAACACTGGAAAATGTGCTGAAATGAAGACACCATTCAAAGGACTGCTTCCAACTTCATCAGATACACATCTAGTGCAGAGACACTATTCAAGAACAGAGAAACTAGTTGCATTGGACATGGTGAAATTACTGTATTTCTTTAAAAATCTGTGGCACTGTAAAAATCATATCATAACACACACCATCAGACACATGCACTTACACACACACACACACACACACACACACACACACACACACAGTTGTCTAATATCACGATTAGTGGAAAGACGTTAAATAAATCGCACACACACACACACACACACGCACACACACACACACACACACACTCACACTCACACACACACACTCGCACTCACACACACACACACACACACTCACACTCACACACACACACACACACACACACACACACACACAAACACACGAAAAAAAAAGACTAGTGGAGCCGAGGTGTAAATCTATAGGATCAAGTGTATTTGAAAACAGAAACAAAGATGAGGATGATATTCAAAAAGACTGTATTTGTAGTGAGCAGGTGTGTGTGTGTGTGTGTGTGTGTGTGTGTGTGTGTGTGTGTGTGTGTGTGTGTGAGAGAGAGAGAGACAGACAGACAGACAGACAGACAGAGAGCAAGAGAGGGGCATGTAATTACTTATGACAGGAAATTAGCTTATTTTGCTTTGGGTGGATTAATTTATTATTGTTATTCCAAACTTTTGTATCTTTCTGTTTTTAATGTAAGGTTTTGTTTGTTTGCTTTTCAAAATGTGCATACTTATTTGTATTGTTTAACATGCTTAGAAAAGCCCCACCTCCATTTTCTTCTTCTGATACAAGTTATTGGAATATGTATCTTGGAGTAGAAGTAGAAAATGAAGATTTATGTTCTTTCAATGTTATATAATGATTGACAGTATGAAGAACTGAATAACCATACAGTGTATGTCTGTTATGTTGGAAATACACAAAGGGCTGTTTTCTCTATGTCTCTCGCTATGTGTGTGTGTGTGTGTGTGTGTGTGTGTGTGAGTGTGAGTGTGTGTGTGTGTGCTTGTGTGTTTGTGTGTGTGTGTGTGTGTGTTTCTTTCGGTCTCTCTGTCTATCTCCCAAGCAGTGTTGGCCTGATGAATACGCAGCCTACTTTGGAAGATGGGGTAGGTTAAATTCCCATAGCCTTATGGCCCAAGGAACAAGTGATCTGTCAGAGGTTCACTGAGTCTTGGGCATGGCATTATTGAAGGCAGGAGTGATCCCCTCTCCTTCTGTCCCCTTAACCTTCTCTGATCTGAATCAGGTACCAGTAAACTGCTGGGTGGACTGAGAGTATTTTCAAGTCATAAGAATCTGCCCCAACGAGTGGTTCAGCTTGGCAAGCAGATGCTAACTACAGGTCCCCCCTGAAAGTGAGGGGGCAAAGCAGTTCTGTGATTGAAAACTGCCGACCATGAGAAGCCACCACACATCTCAACTTTGGGAATTTATCAGGTTTTTACTCAACTACTCCACTCACCAAGATTTGTCTTTTTAGATACTCTTTTCCAGATTTTCTTGTGGACTGTTTTTCTGGCTTGCTGAGTACCCTAACCTTAATGGGGGCACAGCTGACTTAAAAGATAGAACAAATAAGATTGACAGTTTGTCTCTCTCTGGACCCGGATGTCATGAATATACGCTCACACCAGAAATGGCGACCCACTTTAGGCATGTTGCAAAGTGAGGTGACAGCAGGATGAAATCTAAACAAATCTTTAAAAAAGTTTAAGTAATGTATCCACCTTAATATGAACAAACAAATCACAACGAAACAAAACACGACAGGTTTCAGGCTCTGAGGTGTTTCTTCAGGCAAGAGAAACAACAACAATCGGGACAACGAAAACGAAAGACCGAGCAATCAGTTATCTCTTCCAGTTTTTTTTGTCCTGAGTGTTGTCTACCTTGCCTGAAGATGACTTAAGGGGACAAAAACGTGTCATGTTTTGTCTTGCGATTCGTTTGTTCATGTTTAGCAGATACATTACGTAAACTTTTCAGATTAATTTAGTCCATGCAAATACATTTCTTCTTTTGTAGACAGTGCATCAACTGTCAATGTGCTTGAGAAAGTGGTCAACGTGGGAGGAAAAAATTTTTGGTGAGATGTGAAAAAAAAAATGTCAGTTCCTTCTTTTGAGCTATAATGGTTGCCGTCGTGTTGAGAGAGACCTCTATATGCCACGTGTGACCACGTGTGACCAGACCCACGTCCTTGCAAATCAGTATGACCTTCTTCAGTCAGGACGAAGATATCGATCGGTTAAATGCAGAAGTGTCAGATTTAAACAAAGTTTTATTCCCCTGTCCATTGATTTCTTGAACCGAGAAGATGTTTAAATGAAATCCAAATTCCTCTATATGAATGTATGTCATATTGAGAAAATGGGTAATGTGGCTAAATTATTGTTTATTTGCTGTGAATGTGTGTGACCACAAATTAATTCTCAAATTGAGATAATAAAGTTTACTTGACTTGACTTGACTTGACTTGACAAGTTCTCCAGGCATACCCCCATCCAGAAGTTCTGATGAATATGAATTGAAGGAAAGCATTATCCTGTGACTGTGGAAAAGACTAATGCAAGTACGCTGTACACTGATTCAGAGGGGCATGTCATATATGTCACCTTCCACCACAAAATGAGTCGCTTGTCATAGTTAAGCGTTTCCAAGATAAACATATTTTTCTAAAAGTATTTTTTCTACTCTTTTCAAAGGTGAAAACCATTTTTGAATCCGACTTTTAGTTTTTTAAGATACAGTGTTTTGAAGATGGTAACCCTCTGAGAAGCGCTTTTGAGAAAATGAACAAAAACAGATGTACACATTCAACATAATATTAACACATTAGGTGTTTTAAAATGTCATTTTAATACAAAAGCATTTAAATGTAAACAATTCACTGAGTATATTTTGTGCAGGAAAACTTATAGTATCAGCTAGGGTCCAAATCTCAAAATCGACTCCTGACATCCGTACTGCCTATTTCGCCTGCTAACTGAAAACCCGGAGAGATGACAAGCGACCCATTCCGTGGTGAAATGTCACAAATAAGAAAATTGAGAACATATGTAATGGTTGTATTCAACGTTTTATTGTGTGTATTACTGTCCAGACTTAAGTTACACGAAGGGTTGTTAAGCCGAGGGGTGGATGTGGGGATTAGCTCCTGCAGCCTAAAAAGTGCTCCTCATGTGGCAAATCGCAAAATATAGCCTCTGACAAACCAAGTCCAACTCCTGCCCTTCCCGTGTGGTTTAGCTTCTAAACCCGGCAAACCTGATGTCTACAGAGACGAAAGGGACGGGGCGGATCACCGGCGCCATAACCGGTTCCTACGGGTAGATGGAACTCGTGAGCCTGGGAAGGCTGTTCATCTAGGAGAAGGACAACTCTGATTTCAAACCGGGTAGATGGAACTCGTTAGCCTTGACAGGCAGTTCATCTAGGAGAAGGACAAATCTGATTCCATACCCGGGTAGATGGAACTCGTTAGCCTTGTCAGACAGTTCACCTAGGAGAAGGACAACTCTGATTCCAACCCCCCCCACCCCACCCCCCACCCCCCCAGTGCCAGGAGTAGAGGAGAGCTTCGTCGTGCGCAGACCCTGGGTCCATGGACATGGCCAGTTTTCTGTGCCCGTGCTCCAACTATGGGGAAATAGCCGTCGTTCTTCCGACAGCGGGCTTTTGAGCCAGAAGATAGGAGAGGAAAACTCCGATGTAACACCTACACCCCAACGGTTGCCGGGTCCGTCTCAGCCTGCTGAGCTATCTCGTGTCCACCTTGGGTCTAAAGAGTAGGATCGGTGCACGTGAGCCGGTCTTCACTATAAAGAGTCGTAGCGCAGGCGGGAAGGAAGCCCTGCAGCAATGTCTAGAGTTGTTACATCTATGGTGATCTATTTGGCCTCGCTGTTAAAAGGTCAATGGTTAAGATTTTGCTTTTGAGCATCGACATTGCTGAAATGATAATAACGGAGAGAGAGAGAGAGAGAGAGAGAGAGAGAGAGAGAGAGAGAGAGAGAGAGAGAGATGTGCAGTTCATATATAGTACCGTATTTCATTTATCTTGATACACATCAAAGGTATCAACATGTGGTTCCAACCATTTGAAAAAATTCGATTCGTACATTTTTCCTCCTTTTCTCAGTTAACGTGTTAAGCGTATAAACAAAAGGGTTAACAGCAGAGTTTAGAGGCATGACGAATATGGCCAGGGCCACATTAATTTCTCCAGGTATAGGAATACCTGCTAATGCCAAAATCCCACACAGTCCAATGGAAACCAGCACATAAAATCTGTAACTGCAACAGTGATCAAACGTCGAGCTATGATCATATTCTGAGACATTTTAGAAGTGTTAGTTTTTAGAGTGTTCTTCTGTATTGTCTGGTAAATAAAGATCTGGCCAGTAGAGATGATTAAAAAAAGAATTAAATTGAAGACGATTAAGATACTGAAGGAATACGTTTTTCCTTTGAAATAATGTCTTGTGACTGGCAAAGGCATACAAATACCTGTCTGGCTATAAAATTCCCAATGTGATGTCACGGGAAGTAAAGGCAGCAAGGCGAGAATCAACCCTGTCATCCAGGTTAATAGGCAAGCCACAACTGCTGATGTTTTTTCAAACCGCAATGTGCTGAACGGAAAACGAAGGACAACGAAACGATCAGTCGTGATGAGCCAGATGGTCAGAGCTGATATCTCACTGGATGACAAAGAGAAAAACCCAGCTACTTTACATGCCACGCTGTTCTTCCATGTTTCATCGTTATAGAGATACCTGCCCCGGAACTGTACATCAGCTGTTCCAATGAAAATAATGTAAACACCCATCAGCAGATCAGCCATGGTAAGGTTGGTGACGAACACTCTGTATCCGCTCGATGACATATTGTTACTTGCAAAAACACGTGCACAGAAACAGAAGATGTTGCCAGTAAGAGACAGAAAAGCAATCAACCACAGAAATCCACGGTATGTCCATGATGCAATAAATCTTCACACGAAGAAATTTCATCTGTTGGTGCACTACAAGACGAATCATACAAATCGAAATTCTGGGGCAGTGTCTCAGAACAACAAAGTTTGTAGTTTTCTGTCGAAATGGTACGCAGGTGTAAAGATGACTGAAAATGTCAGGTGGAAATATCTTAACAGGTGTCTTGTCCATGTACAGTTGAACTAACTGTGGTGTTGCCTGGAATCCACCATGACTGATCGTGTGAATGGAAGTGAAAGATAAATTCAGTTTTTCTGTAAACTGATAAATGTCGACAAGACAGTGACATTAAACACTGTCAGTGTGATGTGGGACAGGTCTATCTCTGTGAGTGCAGGCATGACAACAACAGATGAGTGGTCAGTGCAGAATGCGGACAATGGGTTGTTGGACAGGGACAATATCTGCAGGTTTTCTAGTCCATGGAAAACGGCAGGATTGACATGTTTGAGGTTAT
The DNA here is from genome assembly GCA_016801955.1 of Conus betulinus. Classification (NCBI taxonomy): domain Eukaryota; kingdom Metazoa; phylum Mollusca; class Gastropoda; order Neogastropoda; family Conidae; genus Conus; species Conus betulinus. The sequence continues at coordinate 605,425 of JADBJO010000572.1, forward strand.
TTCCACTGAGGTCCAAAACCTTTAAATCGACAGATTCACACCTGGCAGAATAGTCAAAGAACACCGGGCAAGATTCAGGTAAACAAGGTAAGCATTATTGCTCACATCCGACAGTGTTAGACCTGACCCGGTGGCGTCCAAGCAGCGCGCAGCTGAGAGTATAGAGCTGCAGTGAAAGGCTGATGACATAGAAAGGTGTGACCTCGACACAGACAGCCCACAGGGCATGTCATGTCACATGATAATTCATCATCGTACATTGGACAGTGAGGCCAGCCATCACAAATGTGATCAGTGTGTAAACACATAGTGGATGATCTGCACTTAAACAATCCAGGGCATTTCATACCTGCGCACCCCTCTTCATCCTCTCGATAAATACAGTCATACATGCCATTGCACAGTGTATAGACAGGCAGGCAGTAGTAAGCCTCTCCAGAACAATGATAGTGACTATTGGGACAGGACTCGTTGGAAGTCATCGGGGTATACCTGAACTGCTTCACGCCATTGAAATTAATAGCAGCAGGTGGCGGATAAAATGTTTCCTTATTCGCCTGTCGCATGAAAGAACAGGATGTTTCGTCAGATTCATCCACACAATGAAACATTGCATCACACACCCATTCAAATTTTAGACACTGGCCATTAGCGCATGTGAATGATTTGACACAAAGGGGATGCTTACAGAAGATTCATCATTGCTATTATGACAATCAGATATAAAGTTACATACTAATGTGTATGACACAGAATTAACTTTGCCACTGCAGGTGTATGTGGGGGTTATATTAATGTGATCTGTTTTCTGTTGAAGACATTAAATGGCGAGTCTGGATCAGAAAGATCATTTGACCTGTCATTCTGCATGCACAGCTTGTATTGAGTGAAATCAGACAACAGAAACGTATGTGTCACATGACCATCATGGCACTTTTTCACAGAGTGTTGTTTCATGGGCAACATTAAATTCTTTTGGTGCAGGGACATTCTCTTTGAATCATAAAAAGTCTCTTGTGTCTTGTTTTTCCTGAATTCACAAAGTGCCCCATAAGATTGAAGCTTATCTGTTTGTTCACAGGAAATACTGTGAAATGATACCTTGTGTGTAAGACACAGTGTCAAACATCCCTTTCTTTGAGGATGTAAGTATTCAAGATGAAAAGAATGAAAAGCAATTCTTTTTCTGCCAATAATTCCATGTCTGTACATGGCAGATACTGACTGAACATTTGTAGACAACCAAACCAGTGCTTTAAGTCCATACACGTATTTACTTGTTAGTTTGTGAAACACATCAATCCACTCGCCCACTGTGTTGAAGATCATCAGAGCGCCCCCCAGTATATTGCAATATTCATTCCCTATTTCTATAAGATCGGTTTTTAAGGCTGTGATATCCGTGGAGACTATTCGCTATGGTGAAACAGGTGTCGTAAAATGACACCCCACCCTGACACTCTGGACTGCTGAAGGGACAGTGTTCAGTTTCATCCCGTCCATCTTCACATTCCATTCTCATGTTGCAGCTCAGATGATGGTGAAAGCTGGAGTAGTTCTCCACTGAACAGTTCAGTAACTCACTAGACAGTTTGGCGGGCGTTTCCCTGTCAGGAAAAAAAAAAAAGAAAAGCTGAAAACAAGTTTGGTTGAAGCAATTCTTAGGAACAAGGAGTATTTCAACACTGAATTTGGAAAGATTACCCACAAAGAGAAAGTTGGGCCATGGTTTGTATTTCGAACTTTCCCAGACGCAAACCTTTCGCTCCACAAAATGGCCATGGAAATGGTCATAAACCTGAAAGTGATGATAAAGAAAGAGAAAAAAACAAACCGATTCTTCACCCTCTTAAAGCTGATTGTAACGGAGTTTTTCTTCGGAACAGACACACTTCTCTGCCAAAATACAGGAGCACGTGAATTGAAACTGGTTGTTGAAAGATAACCAGACGACTTTGATGTCATCGTAACAGTAATGTGTACTGATCCATCGGAATCAAGACCTTGCACTGGAGGGAAGGGAGAGGAATATGAACAGAAATTAATTAACAATATCTAGCTTCCGTCCCACTCATCCCCCCCCCCCCCCCCCCCCCCCCCCCCCCCCCCCCCCCCCCAAAAAAAAAAAAAAAAAAAAAAGAAAATCAAACAAGAAAAAAGCCAATCATTTAAAAAGTTGGAGTATGTAATTTGGGTTTGTCTAGATTCCAAATGACCGGATAACTACAATTACAACACTCAAGAGAAAAGCAAAAACAGAATCAACTTCATTTTCAAAATTGGTGATCGAAAGTTTTCCATGAAATGAGATCTAAGTTCAAAACAGGATGGTTATGACAACAGATTGAAAGTCTAACAGCCGTCAATTTCATATGATCAGTGGCCCATCATTTTCACCTGTACATTCGCTTCTGTTACAATTTAGATACTAACTTGGTTTGCGCTGTTTGAAGGCTGATGATACAGATTTGTGTATATGTTGTGATTTTGTGTGTGTTGTATCAATAATACCGAACTGATGTCTTCGAATCATTTACTGGGCACAAGGGTTAGCTGTCCTCTTTGCTTTCAACACAAAAGACTATTTTATGTCTGGTTTCATCTCAGTCAGTGAAGTGGTGTCAGAAAAAACAACAACAAAAAGCTGATAAATCCTATCTACCCAATAGTGTTTCAATGAAAAGTCAATCACAAACACTTTCTTGCATGTATTTGCACAGATCAGTACTTTCTAATACTAAACAAATTTTAAATAGACTGTTCCAGACAAAAAATAAACCAGGGGACGGTAATGCCCAGTGTCCAGTTAGAGTTATCTTTCCTCAGTTTAAGGGTCAAGCAAATAGATCTAGAGAGTCAAATAATTATTTGATTTCGCTGGGATAATGATTGGGATATTGACTGCCTGCGTCACAGTTTGCACCATTTTACACCCATGTTTTGGCAATGAATCTCTGTCATTGAACAACATGTTAAGTTTACCAATGGAGCGAAAGTGCTGTGACCATCCCGCAGCAAGATCACTCCCTTGAACGCGATCTCTGAGATTACCTCCCTTACAGATCTCTGAATACTGTTTTGAGCCACTGTAGAAACTTCATACATATTAGAGTCCACTTGATCACTATTTTAGGAGCATAGTAGTGAACATCCAAGGTAGACAACCGTGCCAGTAGTCTATTTTCTGTCGACACACACGATACGAACTAAACGAACGTCCAATGTTTTCTTTCTTTCAAAGCCAATTTTAACTGAAGCTACACAAAGGAGAAGGGGAGGGGGGGGGGGGGGGGGGGTGGTGGTGGTGGTGGTGTCTACTGCTACTGCTTATCTTTCTACGTGAGCGATCTATCCACTTCTTACCATCTCCTAGGTCAAAACACCAACAAACTTGTTTCAAGCTCTCTGCTCTCTTCAGGGTGTTCATTTTGGGCACGCTACGGTGTTATATATATTGTGTGTGTGTAAGCGTGAGTTCTGCATGTGTTTCACGCGGCCTGTATCTTTTTACAATTTTGATTTTTTTGGGGGGTGCGTTTCAGGGAGGGTGTGTTAAGGAATGGTGTGTTGACAAGAATTTCCATTTGTGCCTGCAATTGTTTATGATCTCAACTTTTGAATTCAGAGTTGCTAGATGAGGTTTGCATAATATCAGCCACTTTTCTGTAGAACATAGGTTGCATTTTTTAGAGATATTGTTGTATGGTGCTGCTCTTTTTATAATTTTCCATGATATATTATAGTCTATTTTTTTATCTTTAAGTTTCCAAATGTGTTTGCTTAGTTCTGTTTGGTTTTTATATTTTTCATTTTTGAAGGACTGTTTATGGTTTGCATATCTAGTTTTGAAATGGTTTGCAGTAATCCCTATGTATGTTTCTTTGTCACTATCAGTTGTTACTGTGGCTTGGTATACAATATATTGTAAAGGCATTTATTATTAGGGGGCCACTTTTGATCAGTTTCTTGGCATTCAAGATGCACTTTTGTTACCCTTTTTGGCTGTGTTGCCTTTACGAGTTAGAAAGTATTCAACAGTGCAGCAGTTGAATACCAAGAGGCACTGAAAAAAAAGTGGCTACAACTACAACTACAATACAACCCAGATAATAACATGAACAGTAATAAGAAAAACAGGAAAAGGAAGATCATATGGTATAATCCCCCATATGATGGAAGAATAAAGACTAATGTAGGAAAAGAATTCTTTAAATTCTTATAACATCATTTCCAAAAGAACATGTACTATCTAAAATATTCAATAAAAACACCGTCAAGCTATCATATTCATGTATGCCCAACCTCAAAAACATAATTGACTCATCTAACAAAACTAAAGGCAACACAGCCAAAAAAGGGTAACAAAAGGACATCTTGTAACTGCACAAAAAAAGATCAATGCCCCCTGAATAATAAATGCCTTTACAATAATATTGTATACCAAGCCACAGTAACAACTGATAGTGACAAAGAAACATACATAGGGATTACTGCAAACCATTTCAAAACTAGATATGCAAACCATAAACAGTCCTTCAAAAATGAAAAATATAAAAACCAAACAGAACTAAGCAAACACATTTGGAAACTTAAAGATAAAAAAAATAGACTATATAATATATCATGGAAAATTATAAAAAGAGCAGCACCATACAACAATATCTCTAAAAAATGCAACCTATGTTCTACAGAAAAGTGGCTGATATTATGCAAACCTCATCTAGCAACTCTGAATTCAAAGTTGAGATCATAAACAATTGCAGGCACAAATGGAAATTCTTGTCAACACACCATTCCTTAACACACCCTCCCTGAACGCACCCCCCAAAAAATCAAAATTGTAAAAAGATACAGGCCGCGTGAAACACATGCAGAACTCACGCTTACACACACACACATATATATAACACCGGTAGCGTGCCCAAAATGAACACCCTGAAGAGAGCAGAGAGCTTGAAACAAGTTTGGTGTTTTTTAATCTCTTTTTTAATCATATTTTTAAACTCACTGTTTCAAGCGCTTGCTCTCTTCAGGACCTGACCTCTCTCCTGAAGAGAGCAAGCGTTGGAAACAGTGCTGTAGGTTAGGTTTTAAAACTTCCTTTGAATACCTTATTTTAAACACACACACACACACACACACACACACACACTCACACACACACACACACACACACACACATATATATATATATATATATATATATATATATATATATATATATATATATATATATAGATGATGGTTGTGAAAACCAACGACAGTTTAAAAACAGTGCTCAACCGTATTGGGAGCTGCATCTGTTAAGAAGTAGGTTTAAAAGTAAGCTTAAAATCTACAACGTTGTATCTTGCATGTTCGTGCAATCATCAGGATGGGGGGTCAGTGCTGCCGGTGTTTTATAGCTGCTTGCTGTTTGTCATCACCTGCTGCCTGCGTTTTCATGTGTTTTTTTTTCTGCTCACTGCTAAGAATGTCCACTTGTTTTCTATCCTAGTGTTTAGGGTTGCTAATTGTGGTTTGCATAGTATTACGTATTTTTCTGTGAAACATAAGTTGCATCTTTTTGAAATAT
>JADBJO010000572.1:618877-636377 GCA_016801955.1 Conus betulinus
GGTTTCATTCTGTTTGTGTGAACTGTGAACCGTAACATATGAAAATGAAAATGTCATGGTGAAGAAGTCAAATGAAACAGTGGAACGTTATTGTGTAGAGTAGTGAGTTCGACAGTTAGCAAATACTTCTCTTCAAAAAGTGCAGAAACGGAAATCATCCTCGACTTCGTCCGATACCAGCGGTCCAAAAGACTCCTCCCCCCAACAATAAAAAGCAAGAGAAGAAGAAAAACAGAAAACTACTGAATTAGGTGAGGACGACATTATCGATATGGAAGAGCTGAAGTCAAAACATAGAATGTATTAAAGAGAAGATGGCATTTGTCTGTGTCAAAGACGATATGCAGGTGCTCAGAGATGAGATGCAGGTGCTCAGAGATGAGATTTCCAGGATATCCGAGACGTTCTCTCGCAGAGTGGACATCCTTGAGAGTAACCTCTTTGAGCTGCAGCAGCAAAAGGAGCAGCTGTCCACTGACGTGAAGCAGCTGAAGGCGGAGAACACTTCCCTTCGCTCCCAGCTGGCGGCAAGTAAGAAGGAGAACCAGAGTTACGGGTGGTGCAGAATGATATGGAGCAGCATGGCCGCCTTTGGAATGTGCGGGTGCATGGAATCAGGGAGGGGCAGCGACCGGCAGAGGAGTCTGTGACTGACTGCATACAGAAGTGTGTAGAAGTGTTCAGTCAGAAAGTGGGAGTGGCAGTACGACCGGAGGGACATCGAAATTGCTCATCGTACAGGGAAAGCCCAGAGGAGCGACCGGGACGCCACAGGGAACAGACCCAGAGCAATCATCGTTCGCTTCTTCTCAAGACAAAAGAAATCTGAAGTGTTACAAAATAGACGAAAACTGAAACAGACTGGAATATCGATCAGTGAGGATTTGACCATGGCGAACTTGAAACTGTTGAAGCAGGCGGCTAATCACTCGGCAACGATGTCCGTGTGGTCCTCCAACGGAAAAGTGATTGCGAAACTTCTGAACGGTTCCACGGTGCGGCTGACCATTGGTACCAATCTCAGTGAACAGTTGCGCTCGGAAAATGGAACACTGAAAGATCCATACGCGCCGACGTGTTGGGATTGGCACACGTGCGCACACACACAGTGCAGGATTTTGTTCCCATGCCCTTTCCATACCTTTCTGTTCGTGTACGTTGCTGCATCCAGTAGTCTGGCGTGAGTGGTTTGTGTGTGTGTGTGTGTGTGTGTGTGTGTGTGTGTGTGTGTGTGTGTGTGTGTTTGCTTAGTGCTGGATTTGGTGGAAACCTTGTGTTTACACAAATGTGCTTACAAATGTGTGGGAAGTCTTCAAACCTTTAAGGTCGGAATTTTTTTTTTTTTTTTTTTTTTTTTTTTAAATGATGAAAATACTACTTTTCCATTGGAAACAAGGTAAATTTTTTGTTTGTTGGCGGAGTGGCGGTGACGGTGGTGGCGGTGATGTGGATGCGTGGATGTGTGTGTGTGTGTGTGTGTGTGTGTGTGTGTGTGTGTGTGTGTGTGTGTGTGTGTGTGTGTGTGTGTGTGTGTGTCCGATGCAAATTGAGATTGAGTGGGGATGTGTGTGTGTGTGTGTGTGTGTGTGTGGGTGTGTGTGTGTGTGTGTGTGTGTGTGTGTGTGTGTGTGTGTAAGACAACGAGAGTTTGACATTTGAAATTGTAGGCGGACAACATGCCTCATATCAGAGAGATTGGCTATTGTTTTCGCTAATTGCACTTTCCTTTGTGTGAAAAATTTTCGTCGATCAACACCAATGGATTTCCGTACTGTATTACTAAAAATGTGTCGGGGTGAAAAAAAAAAATGCAGTTTCGGGATTTCAAACAGGGTAAGACCTGATCTGTTGATATCTGATGGAGACTGCCAGTTTGCGGGAAGCTTGGTCAGGTGGTCTTTCCATTTGATATCTATGCAGGCAGGCCTATATGGTATGCATTTATTCCTTCATATTTTCTTCACTTTGTCTTAAACTGATGGAAAGGCCGATTTTGTACATTTATGGAAATCATTGTGTGCTTCTTTCATGCATTCATTTCAGACATATGTGTGTATATGTATGCATATAATATGTTGGCATGTGTTGGTGTGCGTACGCGTACGCATGCATCTATTTACGCTCAGAGTTGTGCTTAGTTTTATTGGTATTGTTTCATTGATTTTTATTATTATTATATTATATTATTATTTATTTATTTATTTATTTTATTATATATATATATATATATATATATATATATGATCGCCTTGTCACTTCTAAGGGAGGATGGTCTGTATTTGGGTGTGTTTGATCACGAGTAGTGGCCAGGTTGTGAACATCCCCCCCCCCCCCCCCCCCCCCCCCCCCCCCGTGCCGCACACCTCCGCCGGCCCCTGTGCCCTCCTCATTCCCCGCCCAGGCGCCCCCCCCTCCCCCCTCCCCCCCGCTCTCCCCGCTCGCCCCCCCCCCCCCCCCCCATCCCTCGCCCCCACCCTATACCCCCACTTTCCCCTCACCTTTTGCGAGTTTGTGAAAGTAATTGTGATCTTCTTTTATACATTCAGCTATGAGTGCACGTGTATGAGTCTAGTTTTGGTGACATGGTTCCCCCCCCCCCCCCCCCCCCCCCCCCCCCCCCCCCAGGTTATTGCCTTGGCATGGCAAGGAAGTATTACCTGTTTTGGTGTCTTTTTCACGAGTTCTGGCCAAGTTATGTCCCCCCCCCCCCCCCCCCCCCCCCCCCCCCCCCCCCCCCCCCCCCCCCCCCCCCCCCCCTGTCCTCCTGTCCTCTCCCGTTGGTATTGAGATGGTGGATCTGATAAAGGTAATCATTCTTTGCTTGATGAGTTCAGTGTGTATTATGACATGTGCTTTTAAATTGATATACAAAAGCTGAGGTTTTTTTTTTTGTTTTTTTTTGTTTTTATTATTTATTTATTTTGTTTTGTTTTGAGAGTGCAGCATTATGCGGTTTCTCTATCAGTTTTATGTATCACTTGTTTGTGCTTGTAAAATTGAATCCCATGTCGAATGATGCACGCGCACAAAAATACTGTCTGTACACGTTCGCACAATGGACAGGATGGCGGGATGATTGTGTGTGTGTGTGTTGTTGTTGCTGTTGTTATTGTTGTTGTTGTTGCTGTTGCTTGTTTGTTTGTTTGTTTTTTTTTTTCGGGTCTGCTTTTTTCTGTTTTGTTAATAAGTTGTGTGATATTACCCGAAAGGATGTGCCTATTTGTGTTTTGTTTCTGTTTGTTTGTTTTTGTTTGTTTGTTTGCTTTTTCTGTTCAGTCTAAAGGAAGGTGACTTCAGGCAGAAACAGAGGGGCAGAGGGTTGGTCTGCCGCCGGGCTAATATAGCAGACAATGAGTCTGTCTTGTAATTTGTTTGCTGCCTTTGTTTGGCGCACGGTGTAGTAGACTTTTTTTTGACTTTGTTGGTTGGGCTTGTGTGTGTGTGTGTGTGTGTGTGTGTGGGGGGGGGGGGGGGGGGCTTTTCTGTTTGTTGCATATTGGTGTTAATTTGATGTTACTCTTTTTTTGTCCCGGATCAAGAAAGGTAAATGACGTGGTGCACTTGAATATGAAATAAGTTGTAGTACATTAGGCTTATTTTTATAGTGCAAATAAAACCTGTATGACATGCGATATGGTAATGGTATGTTGAATCCAATCCGATTACCCCCCCCCCCCCCCCCCCCCCCCCCCCCCCCCCCCTCCCTCTTCCTCTTCCCCCCCCACCCCCCTTTTCTGTTTTTTTTTTTTGTTTTTTTTTTTTTTTTTTTTACCCCTGTAACTCCGCCAACCCCCCCCCCCCCCCCCCCCCCCCCCCCCTTTCTTGCCATCCGGTGAGTCCTTTTGATGAAAAGATCGGAAAGAGAGCGGTTCTTGTTCTTGCCCCCCCCCCCCCCCCCCCCCTTCCCCGCGCGCTCACACGCGCACGCACCCCTTCCCCTTCCTCCGGTGCTTATAGAGGCTTCTCGATCGTGCACTGTTTTACTGTTGGGTGAATATTAGGATGGGATCCTGTGAGTGAGGTTGAACCAAGCACGGGCAGTTCATACTTTGGAGGGTGGGGGTGGGTGTGTGTGTGTGTGTGTGTGTGTGTGTGTGTGTGTGTGTGTGTGAATTATTCCCCATAGTGTTGGCTGAGAACCTTTTTCAGTCTTTTTTTTTTCTGGAATGTTTGTAAGCATACCTGAGAAATAATTGTGTCCTTACAGCTTGAACATGGATAAATTCTGCACGTACATGATTTTTTTTTTTTCTCGCATACTCTTGCGCACGCACGATTTTTGATGCAACAAGTTTTGCTTTTTGTTTTTGGTGGGGTTTTTTTTTTTTTGCATTCAGACGACTTCTGAACCTTAAACAAAATGACAAAACATCGGCGTCATTTTTGTTTGTTGTTCTTTTCTGCTTTTTTTTGATTTAGCATTAGTGGGAGGAGAATGATCCCCTATCTACCACCAAATATTGTAAAAAGAAAAAAAAAAAAAAAAAAAAGGGGGGGGGGGGGGGGGGGGGGGGGGGGGGGGGGGAAAAAAAAAAAAAAAAAAAAAGAAGAGAGGAAGCAATGGGCTAGCTCTTTTCGGCTTGATACTGCTGGCTACTTACTAAGTATTTTTTTGCCTTTGTTTGGATTTATTGTTGTTGCTTTTGTTTGTGATAATTGTTGCTGTTTGTACATACTTTTTTTTTTCTTTGTCTCTCTCTCTCTCCCTGTCTCTCTCTTTCTCTGTCTCTGTCTCTCTGTCTCCCTCTCTCTCTTATTTCCTCTCATGACAATTATTGTGCTCAAAGACATGCATTTTTCTTTTCCTTTAGACTTGAAATTTTTGGTTTGTTACTGCTCCTCTCTCCCTATGAAGTTGGATGGATGTGCTCTTTTGTATTCAATGTGTGTGGACAAATTGTTTGTCCTGGAATATAGCAAAACATTACTGTGTCTTTTTGGTGTTCAATTTAAACCTCATCTTGTAAAAAATGGGATAGTGGTGTATCAATTTTTTCTGTTAATTGTCAGGGCCTCAATACCGCCCAGAAAAGGCGGGATATCTTTCATTACATGAGAAGCAAAAACCATTCCATTTATTTTTTGCAGGATACACATTTTGAGAAGAAAATGGAAAAGTATATTTTAGCGGAATGGGGGTATCAGGGATATTTCTCAAGCTTTACATCAAATGCAAGAGGAGTCGCGATAATGTTTAATAATAATTTTGAATTTAAAGGTTGAAAGAACTATTAAAGATAATTCAGGTAATTACATTATGGTAGTTGTAGAAATCCATAAGAAGAGTTTTCTCCTTGTAAACATATACGGGCCAAATAGAGACAACCCAGAGTTCTATAGTACCCTGAAACAAAAGATTAGTGAAATAAAAAGTTGAAAATATTATAATAGCTGGGGATTTTAATCTAGTTCTTGAGCCTGAAAAAGATTACCACAATTATAAACACGTTAATAATCCTAAAGCAAAAGAGGCAGTTGATGATATGATCGAAAACTTAGATTTGAACGATATCTGGCGAGAATTGAACGTAGAATGCCTTCGTTATACATGGAGAAGAACCAACCCTTTTCAGCAGGCCAGATTAGACTTTTTTCTGATCTCAGACTTAGTAGTGTCGTTTGTAGAGGACGCAGACATTGAAAGTGGCTACAGGACAGATCATTCGGCTGTTGTCTTAAAATTAAAATTTGAAGACACCGGTAAACGTAACACCTTTTGGAAAATTCAATACGTCCCTTCTAAAAGATAAATGTATTTAGATGAAATAAATTCGGAAATTGATAAGGTTAAAAAAGAAAACGCGCTAAATGCAAACGTAGAGGAAGTAACTGACGAAGAGCTGAGGTTTTCTATCCCGGATGATATATTTCTTGACTTTCTTTTAATGGAAATAAGATCCAAAACAATTTCATATGCCACGATGAAAAAGAAAAAACTGACAGAAGAAGAAGAACAGCTTGAACATGACGTACAACGACTAGACAGAATTGAAAATAAAAATGAAGAAGACATCAGATTTATAGACATGAAAAAAGAACAGTTAAAACAGATAAGGGAAAAACGAATGGAGGGAGTATTGTTAAGGTCGAGAGCTCGATGGATAGCGGAAGGGGAGAAAGTGAGTAATTATTTCTGTAATTTAGAGAAACGTCACTATGTTAGCAAAAATATGGCTAGATTGATAGACCAACATGGCAATACTCTAACAAACCAGAAAGACATTATTCAAGTGTGTATACATTTTATAGATTGCTATATGCAAAGACTGAGGTGGAAAATTGCGAAATTAAAGATTTAGTAGAAAATATCACGTGTTTAAACGAAGAGGAAGCAAAAGGATTAGAGGGGAAAATAAGTCTAGAAGAAGCTACATGTGTTCTAAAGAACATGAAAAATAATAAAAGTCCCGGTACAGACGGTTTCAGCGCAGAATTTTTTAAAGTTTTCTGGAAAAAAATGGGACTCTTTGTTGTAAGAGCACTGAATGCGAGTTTTGAACGAGGAGAACTTTCAAATGTACAGAAAGAAGGAATCATTACTTGCATTCCGAAACGTGATAGACCCAGAGAGTATATAAAAAACTGGAGACCTATCTCGTTATTAAATGTGTGATTTAAAAAATCGGGTCATCCTGTATTGCAAATCGTTTAAAGATAGTATTACCAAAAATCATCAGTGAAGACCAAACCGGATTTATGAAAAATAGGTATATTGGGGATAACTTAAGACTGATTTATGATACAATTGCCTACTTAGATAAACATGAATTACCAGGATTGCTGTTAAATATAGATTTTGAAAAAGCTTTTGACTCGATAAATTGGGAGTTCATGTTTAAAGTATTAAAAGCATTTGGTTTTAAAGAAGACATATGTAAATGGATAAGTACATTCTATAGAAATACTAAATCTTGTGTGATAGTGAATGGCCAGGTGTCAGAATGGTTTCAAATAACAAAAGGTTGTAGACAGGGAGACCCCATCTCCATATCTTTTTTTCATATTGTGTGTTGAATATTAGCAATGACTGTAAGAGAAAACACAATATTAAAGGCATTACGGTGAATAATGTTGAACACAAGCTGACACAGTACGCTGATGACACTGAATTTTTACTGGCAGGAGACAGAAGAAAGTCTTTTGAAACTTGCATAGATGTACTTGACAGGTTCAATTCTGTCTCAGGGCTCCATATAAACTCGGGCAAAACTAGTGTGATTTGGCTTGGGAGTCGCAAAAATTCCACAGCTCGCTCGTATATATGGAACATTTAGGTTTAAACTGGAATCCGCCGAAATTTCGTGTGTTAGGTATTTGGTTCACTAATGATTTAAAAGGATGTCTTGAAGTTAATTACTCAGAAAAATTAGCAGAAGTAAAGTATCTGTTCAAATATATGGGTTAAAACGTCAGATCACACCTCTTGGCAGAGTTGCAATATTAAAATCTATAATCCTTTCAAAGCTGACACCTCTGGCTCCTTTTACCAAACCCACCAGACATATTTTTTCAAACGTGTCAACAAATCTGTTATAAATTTATTTGGATAGGAAACCAGACAAAATCAGTCGAAACATTTCACACAATAGTGTAAGGAATGGAGGCATTGGCCTTCCTGATTTGAAAACATTTGTCTTATCTTTGAAACTTTCATGGATTCGTAAAGCTGAAAAAACAAAACATAAATGGAAAAGTCTTCTGTTGCATAACTTTCCGAAATGGGGAACTTATTGACAAGTATGGACCAGAGTTTGTCTCAAAATTCACTAAATACAATCAGTTTTGGTCAGAAGTTCTTGAAGCATATAAGGTGTTTACTACAAATGTATTCCTAAAAATTCTGCTGAACTTCTTGCCGAACCTTTATGCTATAACAAGCGGTTTCAAATGGGAAGAAAATTTATCGTCTCACAAGTATATTGCATAACAAAAACATATTTTGTGTTGCCCATTTCTTTGATGATAATGGGCAGTTCCTCACTTACACACGTTTCAAAGATCAGTATGATATTAATATCGATTTCCTTACTTACGCTGGTTACAGATCTGCAATACTTGACTATGCAAAAAAAAGTCTGGCATTAATATAACTAATAATACGTACCAGAACTCATCATTGTGTTTTAAACAACTGCTTGCAGTTTACAAAGGTTGTAGATTATATTATGATATACTGATTACAAATAAAGTAACGCCTAAATGCTGCGAAAAAAAATGGGATGCCAAGCTCTCAACATCCCATGACTGGAAATCTTGTTTTTTATACGCACACAAGATACAGGATGTAAAACTCCAGTGGTTTCAGCTGAAAATAATGCATAGATGTCTATGTACAAATATCATATTAAAGGAAAATGGTGTAAAAAATAATGACAGATGTGACTTTTGTGGAGAGTATAAAGATAGTATTGATCATGTGTTCTGGAAGTGTCATTATGTACAATTATTTTGGAATAATCTCACTGATTTAATGAAAGAAAGATGTATGAATGCACAAAATGTGCGGCTAACAGAGTCACTGATACTATTTGGTAATGATGCAGCAATTTCTAGTGATGTAATATTTTATTTTATAATTCTCTTCGCAAAAATACTATATATACACTTGTAAAGTACAAAACAGTCTACCACAAGTAAGTGCATTTATAAGGAAACTAAGGAATCGGTATAAAATTGAAGAACACATCGCATACTTAAAATTAAACCATGTAGATTTCACTGTGAAATGGTCAGTGTACAAACCATTATTGTAAATGATTAACTATTTAAACATCGCTCGATCTGTATCCTATGACCCATTCACAGACTTAAACGCTTTGTCAACTTTTGGTAACCTGTTATGCTGTGATCTCTGCACACACAGACTACCTAATGTTGCAAATGAGTCTGTACATATGTCGGTTCTGACATCATTATTATCTCTTTTATTGATGGTTATGTTTGTGTTTTCTGGCCAGTGTGATTTACTTTGTGAAAGTAACTTATGCCAACATATTGATTGAATGTAATCCATCCAACGTGCCCCTCTATTCTGTCTCTCAAAAAAAAAAAAAAATCTAATGCTAATGCTACTATTAGTAGCAGTAGTAGTGGTGCAGCAGCACCAGCAAAACCAGCACTAGCAGCAGCAGTGGTGGCAGCAATATCAGCAATGTCTTCTTCATCATCAGTATCATCATCATCATCATCATCATCATCATCATTATCATCATTCAAACAAGCATCTAGTACTCCAAAATCTAAAAGCAGATCACAATCTCTCTTCCACCAAAGACACTGAGAACAAATCGATCTCAAGCCAAAGGGAAAGCTACGCCTTATCTTGTCACACTGACAACCTGTTGGTTGATAATGTTCCTTTGTGGAGCACTTACACAGTGAAGAGACCTGTGTGTTTTAAAGGGTTTTGCCAGCACAGTGTAATGAGTGATTAACCCGTTACCTCTGCTTCAGTTTCAAGCTCCTGATGTTTCTTTCAAACTATATATATCTTTTCAGACCATACATCTTTTCACGCTGTAAATCAACCCAGGCCGCTAGAATGTACATGCTGTTTTACTCCCATCGATTTATGCGAGTCGTAAATAAAAGACAGAAGTACAGAAAAGACAGAAATCAATGTGTGTGTGCGCTCATGCCGTTGTAAGTACGTCTCTACTACCTACGTCCATGCCTCCCCCCCCCCCCCTCTCTCTCTCTCTCTCTCTCTCTCTCTCTGTATGTGTATGTGTGTATGTATCCGTGCGCGCTTGCTTTGCTTGCTTGCTTGCTTGCTTGCTTGTGTGTGTGTGTGTGTGTGTGTGTGTGTGTGTGTGTGTGTGTGTGTGTGTGTGTGAGAAAGAGAGAGAGAGAGAGAGAGAGAGAGAGAGAGAGAGAGAGAGAGAGAGAACGAGAATGAGAGACCGAGCATGTGTGTGTGTGTGTGTGTGTGTGTGTGGTGTGAGTTTGTGTGTGTGTGTGTGGTGTGTGTGTGTGTGTGTGTGTGCGTGCGTGTGTGCGTGCGTGTGTGTATGTGTGTGTGTGTGTGTGTGTGTGTGTGTGTGGGCGTGGGCGCACGCGCGCGCGCGCGCGCGCGCGTGTGTGTGTATGTGTGTGTGTGTATGTGTGTGTGTGTGTGACTACCTAGACAATCCGTGTCTGGGTATGTAAGAGAGAGAGAGAGAGAGAGAGAGAGAGAGAGAGAGAGAGAGAGAGAGAGAGAGAGAAGAGAGACACAAGCGTCACGTCACACACACACACACACACACACACACACACACACACACACACACACACACACACACACACACACTCGCACGCGCGCGCGTGCGCGTGCGAACACCAAACAAACCGACACACACACACACACACACACACACACACACACACACACACACACACACACACACACGCGCACGCACGTACGCACGTACGCACGCACGCACGCACGCACGCACGCACGCACGCACGCACGCACGCACGCAGTGCAACACAGTACGTACCAGCAAATGAGCAATACATGTCCTAAACGGAAAATGAGACATATATTGTTGCAACAGACTGACAATCTGAGCATACAAAAGAACAACCCACACCCCTTCATTAAAGACCCAAACTGGTATTTGTAAGTATGTTTTTGCCGAAAAGAAAAAAAAAAGAAAGTGATTTTGAATAATGAAGTCGGGGGTAAATATAAACTTCACGTTCAAATCTGTTTACTATTCCTATGTCCATGCTACAGGTTGTGATCAAGATACCCCCTGCGAAAGAGTAAGGCAAAAATCAATTTGTACTACCCGAGGCATCGTGCCATCAATGAAAGTTATTATAGTTCTAACGAACTTTGCACGGCAACCATGATCGGACGGACGGGCCCATACGCCCTTTCTTACAAGTTAAAAGGGACCACAAGAGAGGGGGAACTTTTGCGAAAGACGTCATCGCAATAATGACGCGCTGCAGGCCTCCTTTTACTTGTCGCTTTCAGATCTTTGTATTTTCGGTCAGTGTAGATAAGATATATGATAATGTTGCTTATAGCCCAGCCGACCGCAAAGGGCCACATCAGAGCTGTCACCACGTTGAAATCAACTCAAAAGTAATTCATTTACGCAATTCTTTAAAATATATCGAAAAACCCATCCGATAGTTTGTTAAAAAAATCTTTCCACTGTAAAATCTCAGATCCGATGGAAAATGTTAATCTCTTTGAAGAACTCAAAGATCGCGTCAGGCGGAACATCTCTGAACAAGGTTTTCATGGAATCTGCTGTAAAATATTGTGTGTCTCACATCGTGCAAGTCCCAACACTCTAAAAGAATGTTTTAATGTGATTGGCACATGACATGGAATGCACCATGGAGTTTCTTCAGTCTTTAAAAGGTATGAATGGGTAAAATACGAATGGCCGGTGTGCAGCCGGCACAGAACTGTTTCTTCTTTACGACCACCAGACGTAGATGAGAGGAACTCCTTAAGGTTGGGCGGATCTGAAAGAGTTTGTTATCCGTCTGTGTATTCCAGTCCACCTGCCAGAGGTCTCTGACATAATTGTTAATTTTGGGTTTCAGATCTGAGCAGGGATATATACGTTGGACAATTTCTCTGCTGTGGCATTCTTGGCCAAACAATCAACCATTTCTTTCCCTCCGATGCCAACATGACCAGCAACCCATGCCAGAATAATGTTGTAGCCCTCCACTTTCAACTTGATAAAAAGTTCAAAGAAGGTGCGGCCAGCTATGGCCTCCAAAGCTGACAGTGAATCTGACAGAACCAGAAAGTCCCTCTTCTTAGATTGTGAGATTATCCTCAGTGCCAGAACTAAAGCTGTAAGTTCAGCAGAGCAAGCAGAAGCATCTGAAGGAATATGTTCTAACAGTATTTGAGAAGGAGCACCAGGGCAATAGGCTGCACATGCCACTCCTTATTCAGACTTGGAACCGTCAGTGAACATTTTCTGATAGGATGGGAATTTTTGAACAGCGGTCAGCATACAATGCCTTGTAGTGCTATTGTTGATTTATTTAAAACATCTGGAAAGTGGACGTATGCCTAATTGTTCAGTATTATTTTTGGATCGATTGATATTGCGATTGGAATATTCAAGATTATTATGTTACAACTAGCCGGTGTACCCGGCTTCGATCGGGTATATCTGTACAATAATTTTTTTGGCCACCTCCCTCTCTCACCATTTAAAAGACAATACACTAAAATTGAGCTTGGTTTGTTTCATTGTTCCCATGCCGAACCAATTGCCCCAGCCTCCTCCTATCTACTTCACCCAATTTCTTCAGACTCCCACTCCCTTTTTGCCTCTCTATCTGTTTTCCCTCACGAATTTTTTTCGTAATACGACACACAGTCGATAGAGGGATGCCTGTACTTTGTGAACTCACCGATGCATTTTCAATTCCTCGATTGAAGTGCTCCAAAATGACAACTCTGTAGGGGCCGCCATAATCTAGTGGATAAGGCACTGGACTCATGATCAAAGGTCGTGGTTTCGAATCCCGGCTTGGTCTTGGAAATTTTCACGTGGAATGTTTCAAGCTAAAATGACCATAGTTCACCCCGATATCCACCCTGGCCCCGCAGGTGTCAGGCTAATGTGACGGACCAGCCGTCTGCACATCCTTCATTTGGGCACGGACGTTAAACCCAACTACTCTATCTATGAAAAGATTGCATTTTCACGATGTGTCATGTCTATTGGAGGGCCTCTGGGTAGATAACATTTCTGGTCTCCCTGTTTGGCGCAAGTATAGTCAGTGTTTCTGCGCTTCCAGTTCGTGATGCTGCAACGTAGAACATCCATGTGTAAAACACGGAACGGTCAGGTCTGCCTCAAGGGATTAAGATGTCTGACCCTGGCTCTTGTTGATTGTCAGAGCGAAAGCTGGTTTCATGGGAAACTGAAGCCATCGGAACTGGAATGGCAGGGGGGAGTCGTGGGTCCAGAGGAATTCTGAGGAGCAGCACCGTTTCACCTTTGTTGGGGCGGGCACAGGATATTTTCGCTTCTACAACGTTTCTGTGCAGTCTGGTGATGACACATCAGGTGCCATTGGTCACCTTTGGCGGGTCCAGTGAGCGGAGAATGATGATGGGGACTCCAGATTTCAGCAACAGTTCATGCGGTGGAAGTCCAGAAATCTAAATGGAGTCCACGAGTTCTTGCGGATAAAGGACTGCCTTATCATCATTCTTGGCCGTGTCAACAGATCTCTTCAGAGTTTCCTCTCCAGGGAAGTCAGCTACGATTTTTTCTGTTCAGCCTGATGACAGGCTCGTTCAGGGAGGAGATTATGGCCCTTTCCGTAACCAGTCTGAGTCTGCACATGAGATGAAGATCCGGGTAGACTGCTTCTATCAGATCCTCCTGGCTATTGAAAACTGGCATAGTGACGGTGGGACCGATATAGTATCTGGAAACTCTGATGGCTCAATGGCACCATTGCCAATGTCAAGCAGAAGTTTGGCGAAGCTGGCTGTCTGGGGACTTACAGACAGGTGGGCTCTCATGTTGGTGGTTAGATGTTTAAGAACCATGCTCCGCCACAGGTAGGACTTCTTCAGACAGGCGTTGACAATGTTGGCTCTGGTGCCATTGAGGACGACAGGGAGGATCTGCCTGAAGTCCCCACAGAACAGCGTTGGGATGCCTCCCATTGGCCTGTGCACTTGGGTGATGTCCTGCAGCGTAGAGTCCATGGCCTCGTAGACAGCTTTGTGGGTCATGGGAGCTTCATATATTATGACGGCTGCAGCCTCTTTGATGACTTTGGCCATTTTCATATATTATGACGGCTGCAGCCTCTTTGATGGCTTTGGCCAACGTTGACCCACGCTTGACGGAGCAGGTTGGCGTTTCTTGCTTGCCCGCATTCGGGGGGACCTTGAAAGTGCTATGCATTGTCCGCCCACCCGCAAAAGAGTAGCGCCATCCCCACTGGAAGCAGAGGCTAGGCACTATTTTGCCTGTGGAGCAGATCCTGTTCAGGATAAGATTCAGGATGAAGGTCTTTCCTGTCCCTCCTGGAGCATCAAGGAACATTATGTTGCTGCTTGCTGTGGGGTCCTGCCCCCTGCTCAACCATGGTCATAAAGCTGTCGTACACGTCTCTCCGGTCAGCTGTCGGCTTTCTTCTTCTTCAGCTGGTCATCAGCTACTGCCCGGAGCGCAGCAGTGTCGTAACTGGTCTTGCGGTAGTATTCTCGAGACACAGTTTGTTGTTGTGTGACTCTTGGCATCCCATACTCCTCTGTAGACTTGCCTCCAAGAAGGGAGAGTTTGTCCTGAATCACAGTAAGAGCTTGGTTGTAGATGGCATCTGTGTACTGCGCTTCATCATAGACATCTCTTCCGACTTGGAAGAGGAAATCTTCAGCAAGATGGTCTCTGAAGAGGTTCCACAGGTTGCCTGGGTTACTGGGGTTGCAAGCTACCAGGATGATACAGAAGAAGTCACGCAGCAGTCGGGGTCTCTGAGAGATGGGGGCTTCCTCCAGGGCAAGTTGTAGAAGGCGGTCATCTTCTAGGAGTCCAAGAGCATTGCAAGCATCTCGAAAAGTGTTGTGGACATAGCCGTTGACAGTTTTTCAGCTCCTTGTACAAACGGGGTCCTTTCACAACGTTGAGTAGAAGCCTCAAGAAGTAGCACTCCCCCCCTGCGTGGATTGATACTCTACAATCGCCCGATTGGATTGCAATGCCCTTGTCGTTTCTCCCACATCTTCTGAGAGGACATCCATGTGAAGTGCTCAGGGGCTTCCACGTACTTCAGCTCTCGTGCTGTAGGGTCCTGAGAGCATAGGCTGAAGAAGGCGGTAAGTGTTGTTTCTGGGGGAGAGCCTTCTGCTCTTTGCGCTGCGTTGTGTGGATTGAAGTAGACCCGTTGTCCATTCTGCAAGTGAACAGCTAGTCTCTGCACCATGGGGTGACGCTCATGCAGGTCAGATCCCAGGAGTCTCCAGGTCGCCTCGATGCTGCCAACGTAGCGGGTATTCTGGTACGTTTGGATCTTGTCAACGACTGGAGGTTGTTGAGCTGCTCCTTTACCTGCCTGAGTTGCTTGAAGTTGGAAGACGGCTTGGTCTGTGTCCCTGTGTGGACATACTTCAGGACGTACTTGATGGATTTATGCTACTGCATATTTCCACACTGATGTGGCCAGTTGAACTTGTGTAGGAGGCAAGGGTTGTAGGGACAACTAACTGGTTGGTGACGACGTTTTCTCGCTGCTCAAGCTTCACAGTCCCAGTATGTCCTCCATCAGACTCCTCGCGTCTCCTGTACTTGGGGTAGCTGTCCTCATCTTGCTCTGTGACCCTTCGGAAGACCCTGGGGTAGTTTTTAGTACATGACCTGGTCTCTCTGTCCATGCAGCTGCTCCTTGGGTTGAAGATTCCACAAGGCCCGAGGATCATGTGTGCCATGACCATACGGAGTAGCTCAGGGCTCTCCTGCGAGTTTGGGATTTCCTAACAGAGAGCAAGATCAATGTCGTTGGCCGTATCTTGTTGTTTAGATTCTGCCAGACCAGAATATGGGAATGAAGTAGACCAAGCTTCTAGTACTCCACAGTATACAGCCATGCTCTGATGTTTCCAGAGATCCCCTTATTGAGCGTGCCCATGAGATTCTTTAGCTTCAGTTTGAAGACTCGGGCCACGATGTCAGGGCGGTCATGTGCAGCCTGTCCTGGAAACAGGTTGTTGACGATCTCTGGCCAGTTGGAGTTGCACGTCATGGTGATGAAAAGATCAGCACAGCCGTACCTGTGTATGTAGGCCATGGCGTCACTTTGCTTCTTATGCATATAGCATGGACCACCAGTAAACGATGAAGGCAGCACGATTCTCTGTCCCACGCTTTGCGGGTCCCCCATCATTGGCAAAGACAACGTCACGCAGTTCCTGGTAGCTATCGGCTCGCAGAGACTGTTGTTCTCATCTGATGCACTTGAGTCGCTCTGTCGCCATTTTGCGGTACCAGTCCACCAGAAGCTGCTGGAACAACCTGCCGTACTTCAAGACGAGGTTTTTCCTGGGCGGACTTGGATATGGAAAGAATAGTACTGCTGTTGAGTAATCTTTCGCCCATTTTCTACAGTAAGATAAGCACTGTACTCATCCATCCCATGCAAAAAAAAAAAATCAGAGGATATTGCAGAGCAACATAACTTCTGCGTATTTCTGAAATCCTCTGCAGACTACCATCTCTTAGTCTAAGAACTATGTCGCGGTTTACCGTGGGCTCATTGTCCATGAGGATGGCAATCTCAGACGACTGCTGCTGGTTGTGTCGCCTGGCATGCTCATGGCGTGGCCGCGTGTCCTCCCGGATAACCACCTTCATGGCGGAATGGTTGTCAGCGAGTATGTCTCTTGCGGTCTTCAGCTGCTGTACATAAGTGTTGTGTTCGTGCAATATGTTAGTCAGAGACAGGAGCAACTCTCTGTCCATAGTCTCTAGCTGTTGTTGCAGAGACACCTCCTGCTCCTTACTGTCTACAAAATAAACTTGCAAGAAGTTTGGTGTGACACCAGGTGGCGGAATCAAACTGACAATTCTGTGGTAGACCTGGCCTTGTATGCGTAGAGTGGGATTCCAGCCTGGAAGGCTTCTATCTCTGTGGCCAAACTTGTCATCTGGAAGGCGTTGTTGTAAGCCCTGATGTTACTACGGAATCTCGACACACCTAACTGAAGTTCCATTGAGGAGATTTAGGAGCAATAGTGGAGGTTCCGAAAAGGCAGGCAAAACAACACAGCTTCCTCTACCGCAAAGTCCTTTTGGCTCAACTCTGAACTTAAAAGCTTGGCATGTACACTGATGTGACATTTCACCAATGCTTGAAACAATTTTGATGTTTGAGTCATCGTGCAGGAGAGCAAGTCTACCGTAAGCTTGCTTTTCACGCCTGCAAGCGGCAACTGTAGCAGCTCTTTTGGTGTCCAGTCTACTTGCTCGAGCAGGGCTGTCTTCACGTTGGCGAGCGGCAGCTGTAGCAGCTCTGTTGGTGTCCAGTCGGTTTGTTCGAGCAGGGCTGTCTTCACGTTGGCGAGCGGCAGCTGTAGCAGCTCTTTTGGTGTCCAGTCTGCTTGCTAGAGCGGGGCTGTCTTCACGTTGGCGAGCGGCAGCTGTAGCAGTTCTGTAAGCTTCCAGTCTGCTTGCCCGAGAGCAGGGCTGTCTTGACGTTGTCGAGCGGCAGATTTGGCAGTTCTGTTGGTTTCTTATCGACGTCTTTTCTCTTCGGGAGTGTGTTCTTCTTGTTAGCTTGCCGTTTTCTAGTTGTGTAGCGGGAACATTTTTGAGAGGGAGGCTTCTTTGGTGGTAGCATGATGCCTTCTCTGGAAATAAAATAAATAATAGAGACAGACAGACAGACAGACAGAGACAGACGAAGACAGAGAGAGAGAGAGAGAGAGAGAGAGAGAGAGAGAGAGAGAGAGAGAGAGAGACAGACAGACAGACAGACAGACAGATAGACAGACAGACAGACAGACAAAGTC
>JADBJO010000573.1:0-12500 GCA_016801955.1 Conus betulinus
ATTTTCTACACCATCATCCACCCACTCCTACCCTCCACCCCTTGGTCCCTCCCACTTCCCCGTCTTTTACCCTACCCTAGGAAACGTCTCCCAACTGCAAGTATTCCCTCTCCACCTAGAACTAGGAGTAATTTTGTATCAGACCTTCCGTGGGTGTGGACGGTGGGGGTTTTGGTTTTGGGACGGTGTGTTAGTGGGGGGTTTTTAGTGGAAACACTATAGAGGAGCTATGGGTGTAGGGAATAAGGCAAAAAGAGGGGTTTAGTAAGCTAAATACCCAATGGGAGGTGTGGTTCTAATGGAATGAATAAACGTAAAAGACGCAGTGGTTTAAGAGGATAGCCAACGACAGCAAAGGTTTGGGGGGTTCAATCGATAGTTAACTATAAAGTTTAGTTTTTTCAGTGGAATGTAACATGGCCATAGAAGTGGTGGTTCGAGGTTAACACCCGACAGAAAAGGTTGGTTTGGTTAGGTGTAAACACTGTCAGGTGGTGGTTTAGGTGGATAACCACAACACACACAAAAAAGAAATGGTTTAGGGAGGTTTGCTACACAAGGCAATAAAAAGTCGTGTTTTGTGTGAGTGAACACACTGTCAGGTGGTTAGTTTAGGTGGATAACACACACAAAGATAGGGGATGGTTTTAGTAGATGGAAACACCCATACATCACTATGGTTTAGAGAGTGGGTGACACACAACTATTGAGCTACTGATTCAAGAGCAGCAGAGCGGGACCCACATGCACAAAAACATGTGTGGGGTTAGTGAATGATTGCTTGCACTGGTAAGTAATTCTTTAGTAGTGTGAACCAGGCATACGCATATAGGGAGTGGTGGTATCGAGGATCATATACAGTTTAAAAGAGTGGTTTGTTTGGAATTACAGATCTGTGGACTTGTTCTTTCGAGAAGTTTTATGTTTTTAACAATGTTACATGATCATTATGACTGATTGTTTATGGTTTAGTGGGATACACAACACTAAGAGCTGGTGATTCAACTGGATAGGTACACACAATAAAACAGTGGTTCAGTGGATACCATATCATAGGAGTGGTGGCCTTTAAGGGTTACACACTTCAGACTGGTGGTTTAGTGGCTAAGAACAACTGTAGAGAGTGGCGCTTTTGTGGATTAACACACTATACGAGCCAAAAGGTTCGCGATTATTCGGTTCGCCGAGGTTCGGTGCGAATAAAAAGTTCCTTTAGAGGTGTGGGGATTCAATGTAGAACCCACTTTTAAAAAGCGGCGGTTTAGGGGTTCGAGTCGTGTTAACGACCACAGAAAAGTGTGGGTTTATTGGATAAAGTCACTGTGGACTGTTGGTTTAGTTGGTAACTATAATAGGTACAGCGTGTGTGTCTCATGATTGTAAAATATTATGAAGCGTAAACAATGCCACGTCTGAGTCTCGGGTCTAGACGGGCCTCCCTCCTTCGCCTCGAACACCTCCACCTCCCCCCCTGACCCAGCTTTTCCTGTGTCCCCCTCATCCTCCCCATTCTGACCAACCCAACTTCAACTCCCTCCCCCTGGTCCATACCCCTCCGAGACCTATCGGACCTCAAATGATTGGATTTCTAACCTTTGCTAACAAGACGACCAAATCGAGACTGATCTCATGTTGCAGCAATACAGTTAGTGTGTGTTGTAAAATTTTCCCACAGCAAAAAAGGGCCATTGTACCTGGATAAACAGAATCAAAGGTAGGTAAATGGGAAAAACACCACACAAAGTAAAAAGAAAATGAAAAAAAAAAAGTAAGTTGGCGTGGCACAGTGCTTGGCTAGGCATATTCTTTTCCCTGTAGAGAGTGTAGGTCCTGCATGGAATAGGTGGAGGTAATGTTGTTGCTTATAGCCCCGCCGACCGCAAGGAAGGCAGTACCGGGGGCTGTCACCCATGTTAAAATCAGCTCACAATTCATTCATTTGGGGGTCACTTCACAGCTCTTTAAATACATCTCCATCTTCTAAAACCACCCAACCGAAAATTTTGTTTTGAAAAAAAGCTCTTCCACTGTGAAAATCTCATCACAAACTGCTTTTTGTCCTGTGTCCAGTGTCCTGAATTGGTATAGACAATTTCCAGTTGTGATGAGAACGTTTTTCAAGACACAAGTGAGAGATTAAAAACGGTACAAGTCATCACTGTCCACAGTAAAACCTGTACATGGAAGGACCAAGAACATTTCTCTTCAACCAACAAAGATTTAGGCTCCACGAATACCAAAGCATCAGTCCCCACCAGTCTCATACCCCCAGCTGTTGTCGAACTGCGGCCACCCGCTCTTCTTCACCCTGCCACAATCTGACCGCTCACCACTTCGGTTGGCGATCACAGCCAGACCTCAAAACACTGTGCTCTAAGCGACGCCCCTTTGTTTATGTTCTGCGCTGAGCGATCATACTGTACGCCAGCTTTCAAACCCAGCGCCGAGTTTCGGAGAAAAAATACGTATATCGCACGTCCTTTCGCTTCGCTGGGGGGATTTTGGCTTTCTTTCCGTTCCTTTTTCATGCAGAGTACTAAAGAGTGAAAGGGATAAATATGTAGACGCGCCCAAGAGGGGGATGTGGGAAATGGGAAGGAAGGAGGAGGGGAGGGAGAGAGAGAGAGGGGGGGGGGGGTCAGGGAGCACTCCCGAGAGGCCAGGGCAAAAATGGGGGGGCGGAAGAAGGGTGAGGAATGGAAGGGTTGAAAAAGATTGCAACAGCAAGGCATATACTCAATCGTTTTTTGGTTTTGGCTCTGATGATGTAAAAATGTGTTTAAACTGATATCGGGAGGTATCTCTAGATCGAACTGGGACCTGATTGCACTTCCTCTGGGTGTGCTGCTAAGAAATTGGAAGCAGGACTTAGAATCCAGAACTAATTACGAAGTTCCAAACGCATACATGCATACACCAGCACCTTCAATCCACACACATGTATTTGCTTTTACTGTTCTTATAGCCTCAGTTCCTTTCATTCTTTCTCTTGTTAATAATATTTGAGTTATGTGCAATAAAAACTACTGTGGAATGCTGGCCAAACAAAAAAACACTAAAACTTACAACCTGTTACCAGTCCGCCGTGGCCGAAAAGTGGTTAAGCGGTCGCGAATGTGGGTTTTTTTCTGCCCCCGACCGGCTCCTACCCAGAGGTGAGTTTGCTGCGGAACTCAGTTGGGAAGACTGGGGACCACACAGTCGAGTTTCATCCACTGAATGGATGCGTTTCTGAGAGTGTTGCTCAAATTTCCTGACCAACACTGCAGGTGCCTGTATCTCTCGGGCTGGTTGACGCCGGGAATATTATGAAAGGAAGCGTAGAGTACCAGCCCTGTCATGTAGTCTCAGACCGAAAATGGACTGGACGGACGTGGTGGCGCCCTCCGGAGGGACGAGCTTCACTCACGCCCGGCTCCGCGACTACGCAATATTATTGGTCGTCAGTAGGGGCGCTTAGTAAGGTGGTTGTCCGCTGTATTAGATTCGAAACAGGCGCCACTGAACATTCCACGGAAGTTACTCGGCAGCAGATCGGCAGCAGGGCAGTGTCTCTCGAGGTGGGGTTGCCTCTTGGACGGACCATGACGCCGTGACTGCCTCCCTGTGGATTGCCGGTGCGGGGCTGCAGCGGGGCCGACCCCGGGTTGCGGCTGGTGGACGGGGTGGCGGAATGAGGGCGGACGTGGGTGCACGGCCCTCTGATGTGGGCGCAGAGGTTCGGAACCAGAAAAAAAGCCAACTACCAACTTGTTACTTTTTTCGCGATTTTCCTGTTCGTCTTCTATAGTAAAAGTGTGTCTGTGTGTGGGATGTGTCTTGTGGTGGTTGTTGTGTGTTGGTGTGTGTGGGCTGTGTGTGTGTGTGTGGGTTTGTGTGAATATAATAGATAGATAGGATAGATAGATAGGTAGATATTTAGTAGATAGACACGATGAGATAGATGATGATTGATTGATTGTGAATTGTTTGCACGTATGTGTGGCATCGCACGTGTGTGGTTTGTGGGTGTGTGTTGTGTTGGTTGGTTGTGTGTGTGTGTGTGGTGTGTGGTGTAGGTGTGTGTGTGCGTGTGTTCGTGTTGTTTGTATTTGTGTGTGTGGTGTCTGTCAAACCATTGAGGGATGGGACGCTGATGGTCACAATGTTTCAAGCAGGTGTCGATCCCCAAAACAAAATCTCAGTTCATGCTAAATTTTGGCCGCATCCAACTGATGATACGTGGTTTTCACTGCATAATAGAGTTGGGCCAATCAGGACTTGTGGTATACTATCTTGTGATCCAGTGATACACCCTTCCATCTGCTACTTCGTTCATAAGACGCACCTGCTTCCCTTTTCAAATAATGGCGTCCGTTCGCTTATCTTCAGTTGTTTTGGTTGAAAGCGCGTAATTTCTTGCCACTTCCATGTTCGACCGAGCCTTCACGTGGCTGGAGTTGGGAAAGAAAAAACCATTGAAACATGGTTTTCTTCGTGTGGTGGTGAAATGCCGCTAGTGTCATATGGTTGTCACACGTCGCCGTGCTAGACTTAACCATGAGTGGGGACCACTATAATCAGGGGCCCGGCCTACGAGATGATTATCAGCCCGGAAGATGAATGTCAGCTGTAAACCATGTCCTTACTAATTGGTCTTGCTCACAACAACTCTGCTACATTCTTCTTTCAAAAAGGAAGACGTTTAGACACGCTTGCCCAACATTTCGCACTCACTGATCCATTCCAATATTCCTAAATCGGTTCTCCTCCCCAATCTCCCTGTTTCGTTATTTTATAATCAACCGATTCTTTTGTGCCGATGCCTAGGTGTTTTCCGGCTGTGAATAGGAAACTGTTGATGGGGAGAGTTATTCTCTCTTTGGAGATCATGAAAGATAACAAATTTGAGTTGATATCAGGGACATAGGAAAGGATGAAAATAACAAGATAATGGGACGGTTTGAACCAGCAATCTCGAAAGAGCATAAAGCGCGAGAAAACGAAAGCCGTCCTAAAATCGCAAACAAATTATCTTGTCTTTTGGACTGATTGAAAAAAACCAAGTAGATTAAAAAACCATTACCTCGAGTCAGCTTTTGTCTTGTTTTAAAAATCAAAGGTAGATGTATCTGTTGTACAGGTAAGTGCGGTGTGTAAACAACAGGGACACAAAAATTGTACCTGCAGTTGCCATTCCTCCCTGGCTCGTTTATGTGTGTTATTTAAATCAAAGAAGCAATTGTCAAAGGAGTCATCCGAGAAGAGGCTACTTCCCTACTGTTCTGATTAGGCAAAACAGTCCTTTTATTTCCTTGGCCTTCAAACTTTTTCAAGCTAACAGGTCCCCAATATTACTTTACGACTAATACAATGGAGGGTATCGTCTGCCAACCTTCTTCTGGCCATGGTATGTGCTGACGTACCATATCCCCCATCAATTTCCGAAAGTTTTGAAAAAGGAAAAAAAAAAAAACAATATTATAACAGTAACAACTGGTCACAGTAAAGGGACCATACAGTAAAATGAAAATCGGGTAAGAAACCCACTAATATGTAGATCAAAAAACCTTAACAACATGACAGTTCAATCAACAAAACATTTTTGGAAGAAAACAAAAAGCAAAAAAAACACAGCAAAAAACAGTCTGCCCTTTTTCCTTTTGTCCATCGAAGACAAAGCTGGCCTGAGCAGAAGAAAAAGTGTGGACACTTCACTATCTAAAAACAGAAGAAAAACAAAAACCACTCAGCACGGAGTAGGCGGAAGAATGCTTCTAGGAAATTGTCAAAGTTCAGAGAGGATGTTTGGATCGGGCCAGACTTTCGCAAGTCTGCCCTGTAACTAAGGCACATCGGCTCATATTGCACAGCTCATTCTCGGTCTGCTGGCAGCGCTCTTCTCCATTGGACCATTCAAAGGGCCGGCGGCATTAGCAATCCTGCGGAAGCCTCAGGATGGATAACGCAAGTGGGAGGACAGAAAGTGGGATGTCATTTCCTGGGACGTCCCACGTGGACGAGAGGGGATCCTTTCAAATTATTCGTCGTTACTAGTTTTTAGAACTGTCCTGTCGGGCATGTCTGGTCTGTCTGTCTGTCGTCTGTCTCTCTCTCTGTCTCTCTCGTCTCATCCATCTCTCTCTCTCTCCTCATCCTCATCCTCTCTTGTCGCCAATCCTCGTCTCCCTCTCTCTCAACTGTGATTTCTAATCTTGTTACAAAACAAATTTTGTTCTCTTGGTCTTTTCTGACAGGAACGGTTTGAAAAAAAAAACTTTCTTCTTGCTTTACATTCAATCTGGTTAGTTTCATGTTGTTAGGGGACTCATGAAGAAAAGAAAACAACGAGTTTTAAATGGGGCATAGGCAGCCTGAGAGAAAAATGAGATGAGGAGACAAGGGGGGTGGCGGGGGGGGGTGGGAGAAGAGGAGAAAGACAGGGGGGGGGAAGGGAGCTCGGACAGACAGAAAAAGGACAGAGAAAAGTTACAAATGCTGTTCAGAGCAAATCTGTGGTACGACTGTTACCGCCCACCATTTGTTCCACAGGGTCACCATTGTGTAAGGTCTAGCATCGTCCCTGCAAATTAAGGACGCTTCCTGTACCCATGTAACTTACAAGAATTGGTGACATATCTATGTCATGCCAAAATTTCACATTACACGAAGACTGTCAACACAACATCACCAGCGGGAACACAGAAAACACATTCTACTGTGGTGCACGTGTCCCTTCCCTCCTTATCCTTCGTGAATCTTCTTCTTCTTCTTTCTCACTCATAACCCCCCCCTCCCCCTCACTCTTCTTTCTACAATTGCCTGAGCCAAGAGTATTTCTTGTAACTCCTCCTCCTTCTCTACGCTCCTCCTCCTCATACTCCTCCTCCTCCTTCCTCCTCTTCCGCTCCTCCTCCTCCTTCTCGTCTTCTTCTTCTTTTTCCTCTTATCTCCTTCGTCTTCTTTCTTCGTCAGATCTTGGTTCTTCCTCTTATTTACGATTATTACTTTGCTCTTCGTCTCAGGTCTTGTTTCTTGTTCTTGTTACTTGTTCTTCTTCGTTCTCTCTTCTTCGTCTTCTTCTTCTTCCTCTCCTCCTCCTCCTCGCTCCACCTCCAGCCCAGTCGCCTTCCTCCTTGTTTCATTGTCTTCGTCATCTCTTCTTAGACTTCTCAAAAACCCCTTCTCAATAACCCCCCCCCCTGTCCCCCCCCCCCCCCCCCCCCCCACCCTGTTTTTTTTTTTACCACTTGTTCAAAACTTGTCTTCCTCAACTGGCCCATTTTCCTTGCCCTCTTCTTTCTCTCCCTTCTCCTCCTCTTCCTCTTCTTACTTCTTATCGATCGTAGTCCTCTTTCTCCTTATTTTTCGTTGCTTTACCTTTCTTCTCTCCCTCTTTTCTTCTTTTCTTCCAGCAAGTTTGCCTTGTCGCACACTTCTTCTCCACAAACGGGCAACTGACCAATTTAATCTGTCACGTGATATACTCACGGTCGTTTAAAGGGAGCAAAAAACGGTTCTGTTATTTAGGCGCTGAAGTGATAAGAAAGAAGAGACAGAAATAACAGCACCACGTATGAAAATGTATTTTGTGAAGGTTTTTTCCTTGGGGAGGGGTGTTCTAGTGTCGACAGGCTTCGATTTGCTTTTCTTTGTTTTTTAAACTTCGAAGGAAACTGCGGAGTAGGAAAATTTCTTTAAACTTGTAGTGTTTCTTTTTTCTAAGTCGTCTCAAAGTGGGCATGGCAATCCAACCTTTGCCCAAAACGGAAGATTCCTAGAGTCACGAGACACGGTATCACGCACCACGCTCGCTTGTGGTTTCTTCTCCTTTATTTATTTCGTCCGGTTTTTGTACTTTGTAACCTCAAGCTCATTACTCCTTCTAGTTGGCCTACACAAACATTTTAACACATCCAGTCTCTCCTCGACCTGTCTCTCATCACACAAGCACACGATGATGCCCTCTGAGGATGGGTGATTCTTCTGTCCTGAGACAGCAAGCGATGGCGGTTTGTATTCCAATGAAAACAGACAGTTTTGACCCGATCAAATGCAGCCAATCTAATCTTACTTCTTTCATCGGTATTTTGTGAAAGAGAATAGTACTTAGAAGATGCCAAGAGAGACGCAGGACGTCTTATCCATGAAAGGAAAAAAAAAAATCAGCGGTTCAAAACAATTTCGTTGACCTATTAACCGAATTGATTTCAAGAACGCGGCCGCCAGCTCAGGCCGTCTGCACACTTTGGAAAGGGTCTGCTTGTCCACACTGACAGATGTCGCTTTAGATTTCCTGGAGGGTCGGCATTGCAATCGCTGTAGCAGCACATGATGAAAGGAAACTGATCGGCATAATCTTGTGAGCAAAAAGGGAGACCGAAGACACTGGTTCCTAGGCGAGCGAAACATCGAGAAACGAGCAACTTTTTTTCGTGTCTTTTTTTCCTTTTTTTTTTTTTGTTTTCGCTCTTTTTTTCTTTTTTCTTTATGAGCGTTTTTATATATATCTGGGGATAAATATTTCTTTTGCTAAAATTAACAAATTATTAGCAAATTATTTTGCTATCTTATTTAGACATTTATCATCGTTTAGCCAGATTCTAATGTTAAGTGTTAATATTAAGCAGCCCATTCGTTGACTTGATTTTGAATGTGTGAATCTGAATTAGAGACGACGGCATATGCTATAGATTATGATTTGTTTGATTGAAAGGAGGTGGGGTCAATGGGATGATTCGTGTGATGGTTCATACAAAATGATTTCTTTGTATATTGACTACTTGCCTTTTTTATTTTTTTTGCTTTTTTACCCTTAACCAGTTCGTTCTATTTCCAGCTCAGTCTTCATCTTATTTTGCTGTTTGGCGTTCTGCCCTGGTTGCATAAAAGTTAGCAAGTTTGTCCACACTTGTGTACTGAGGAGGAGAGGAGAGAGGGGAGAGAGAGAGAGAGAGAGAGAGCGAGAGAGAGACAGGACCAGACAGACAGAGACAGAGAGGAGACAGAGAGAGAGAAAGAGACAGACAGAAAGACAGAACAGTGACAGGACAGACAGACCAGAGGGATTAAAAACAGGGACAGGACAAAGAGGGACAGACTCCAGATAGAGAGACCCGGGACAAACCACAGAAAAAAAGCCGTTGTCACGGCCGCACTCGGCAGCCACATGCATCTACCTGTTCGCCCCCCTTCCCCCCACCCTCCCCCCTCTAGGGGGGCCCCGCCCCCCCTATTTCCACATTGTCACTAATACCCAAGTTGCACGGGCTGACACACCTGTGTGGAGCAGACAGGGGGCATGGAGGAATAGGGATGAGGATAGTAAGGGATTTTGTTGAAAAAGAATAAAAGAAGAAGTGGAGAGGAGGAGGAGGAGGGAGGAGGAGGAGGAGGAGAGGGGAAGAGGAGGAGGAGGAAGAGGAGGAGGTGGTGGAGAAGAGGAGGTAGGAGGAGGAGAAGAAGAAGAAGAGAAGAAGAAGGAGGAGGAGGAGGAGGAGGAGGAGGAGGAGAGGGGGAGGGGAGGAGGAGGGACGATGACCTTAGACTCTACCGATAAGATAATGTTGCTTATAGCCCAGCCGACCTCAAAGGCGCCAATATCAGGGCTGTCACCACGTTTAAAATCAACTCACAAGTCATTCATTCACACACAATTCTTTAAAATACATCTTCTAAAAAAACCCATCCGAAAGTTTGTTAAAAAAAAAAAAAAAAAAAAAAAAAAAAAACTTTCCACTGTAAAATCAGATCCGACTGAAATATAGATCCTCTTGCAAAAATGTTAATTCTCGTTCGGCGGAACGTCTCAAAGATCGCGTTAGGGCGGAACGTCTCTGACCAACAATTTTTCATGGAAGAAGGTTTGTGTGAAAATCGAAGACGAAGAAAAAGAAGAAGAAGAAGAAAAGAAGAAGAACGAAAGAAGAAGAAAGAAGAAGGGAGAAGGAAGAAGAAGAAAGGAGAAAGAGAATGAAAGAAAAGAAGGGAAGAAGAAAAGAAGAATCAGAAGAAGACAAAGAACAACAAAAAAAACAAACAACAAACAAACAACAACAACAAGAAAAACACAACAACAACAAAACAACAACAAGAAACAAGAAGAAACAACAAGAAGAAGAAAAGAGAAGAAGAGAGAAGAAGAAAAAGAAAGAAGAAAAGAGAAGAAGAAGAAGAAGAGAAAGGAAGATTGCTGGCCTTTCCTTCTTCCAATAACCTTTTGGTCACTGGGCTAATGTCTCTGGTGGACCTGACAGACCACATTCGCCGGTTTTAATTAACGTCCGACGTGTTCCTAATGTTCTGTCGTCCCTACCATTTATTTTTTTGGTCTCATCCCCCCCCCCCCCCCCCCCCCCACTCTTCCCCCATCTCCCACCCCTCTGCCTGCATGCACCCCTTTCTCTCTCTCTCCTCACCCTTCCCACAGACGCAACTGCCACCGTTCTCCCTCTCCTCCCTCGCTCTCCTGAGTAATTGTGTCCTCCCTCTCCACCTCGCTCTCCTGAGTAATTGTGTCCCATGTGTCTGTGTACAGACTTCCTGTGGGAGCGACGTTGGTCTAGTGGATAAGACATTATGAATCTGTGGTTTAGTGGATAAGACATTATGAATCTGTGGTTTAGTGCATAAGACACTGTGAATCTGTGGTTTAGTGGATAAGACATTATGAATCTGTGTTTGGTTTAGTGGATAGGACATTATGAATCTGTGGTTTAGTGGATAAGATACTGTTAATCTGTGGTTTAGTGGATAAGACATTATGAATCTGTAGTTTGGTGGATAAGACATCATGAATCTGTGGTTTAGTGGATAAGACATTATGAATCTGTGGTTTAGTGGATAAGACATTATTAATCAGTAGTTTAGTGGATGAGACACATGAATGAATCAGTGGTTTAGTGGATAAGACACTATGAATCAGTGGGTTTAGTGGATAAGACACTATGAATCTGTGGTTTAGTGGATGAGACACTATTAATCAGTGGTTTAGTGGATGAGGACACTATGAATCAGTAGTTAGTGGATAAGAGACACTATGAATCTGTCGTTTGCTGGATGGGACGCGATGCATCTGTGGTTTAGTGGATAAGACACTATGAATCTGTGTGTTTAGAGGGATGGGACACTATGAATCTGTGGCTTAGTGGATGAGACACTATGAATCTGCGATTTAGTGGATAAGACACTATGACTCTGTCGTTTGCTGGATGGGGACGCGATGCATCTGTGGGTTTAGTGGATAAGGACACTATGAATCTGTGGTTTAGTGGATGGGACACTATGAATCTGTGGTTTAGTGGATGGAATACAATGAATCTGTGGTTAAGTGGATAAAGACACTATGAATCTGTAGTTTAGTGGATGGGACACTATGAATCTGCGGTTTAGTAGACATCAGGCAGTATAATGGTGGTTTAGTAGATAACACACAAAGAGGTGTGGGGTTGGGGTAGATGACACACAATAGAGCAGATGTGGTTTAGTGGGTGAAATACCACGGACGGTAGTTTTAGTGGATTATACGCTAAGAGTGATAGCTTGTGGTATAAAAAAAAAAAAACCGTCTTTAGAACGGTGGTTTAATGGAACACACACTTAAGAAATGATTGTTGAGAGGGTAAACAGGTGGATAATGTAATGTATTGGGCAACGCTTGTCTAGTAATTTAAAAAGATATGAAGCGTAAAAATCCCGGGTATGAGACTCCTCCTAAAAGTCTTCTTCGCTCAGCCTAACGCCCCTATCCTTACCCTACCCCCATCTCTGCGACCCTTGCCCTCCGACTCTTAGCCCGCTCCCTCTTCCCTTTCCGTAGTTTCTAAATCATCAGATTCTAAGTGACTGTCTGCGTACTAACCTTTCTAAGAAGGGGGATAAACCCAGATCAGTCCCCTGTGCAGATGTAATTAGTGATCATAAACTATCCCACAGCAAAAAGAGTCGTTTGTGCCTGCAAAAACCACAATCGAAGGTAAGTAAGTAAAGAATCACACAAGCAATAATCGAAAAAGAAAAAGAAAAAAAAAAGAAAAAAAAAACGCTGGGGGGTGCCGAAGTGCTACAGACATGCTTTTTCCCGTAGCGAGAGGCCTGAAATAGATTACAGACAAATCGGTTTGTGGCGAGAAACGTTTTTCAACCATAAAAAGAAAAGGGTATAGGACAGCACTTTCCAGTTTAAAACCTGGGTGGAAGGTCAAAAGCATCTCCATAATCCACAAGATTTGGCATCTACATGGACTAATTCCATCTCTCTTGTACCACGCAGCAAGACATAGACCCTCAGCGGATCTGGAAAAAGAAGAATCTAAGCCATGGAAATGAGATGCTACAGCAAGACATCCAACATCAAACCATCAGGCAACACAGAGGACCATGCGAAGATCTGATGACATTACTCAAGAAAAGAACACTAAGTTGGTAGTGTCACGCGACAAGATCCAACAGCCTTGCCCAAAACAATCTCCGCAGACTGCACAGGGGAAACATTTGCAGAGCCCCCAGGCCCTGGAACACAA
>JADBJO010000573.1:32500-35000 GCA_016801955.1 Conus betulinus
GAGTGAGTGAGTGAGGAGAGAGAGAGAGAGAGAGAGAGAGAGAGAGAGAGAGAGAGAGAGAGAGAGAGATTTTTTTGATTTGCCTTGTTTTACAAACCTTCGGTAATTAGACGAAATCTTTGCTTCGCGGCGTATGACTGAACAGTCTGTAGATAACAAGATCATTGGAAATCCCCCCCAAAGCTGGTCTCAGATAATGGCATTACAAATTAGGAACACGGTGATTAAGAACAGGAAGAAAATGGACAGGTAGAATGAGCACAGAGGAGGGGGGAAGTATTTGAAGGAAAAGAAAAGGATAATGATGTCAATACAATAACGAGAGGACAACGAGACAACAACTACGACGACGACGACGACGACGATGTTGAAAAAAAAAAGAAGAAGAATTTAAGAAAAAAAGAAATCGAAAAGGAATAACAAACAACAAAGAAGAAGAAGAAGAAGGGGAAAGGGGAAGAGCAGAAGGGAAGAAGAGTGTCACGGGACGCTAAGCCGGACATAAAAACAACCACACACACACACACACACACACACACACACACACACACACACACACACGCCTATCCCACTAAACAGACAACACGCCACACAAGAACTGACAACAAACCACAAAATTTTATTCACGACAAAACAATCAATGAGCGGAATCTCCTATGAACACAGACCCCAGCCTGCAAACACACAGTTCCTACGGCCAAGGCAGCCACAATGAATTATTTTACCCCTTATCCAACTACAGTGTGTAGAGTTCCTTAGGCCATCAGTGTGTTACACATAGCATAATATAAGTCAACCCCTTTTCATGACCACAACTTTTTTCACCACCACCCCAAAAGCAACAACAACAACAACCAAACTATACTAACTTCATATTACTTCAATAATCATTTTGCATGTACTTCACTGTGCACGTTCATCCCTTCAGTCACACCTTTTTTTTATTCAACATGCATCCTTCCTGTACGCACACCCAAACCCAATGTCTTCAGGTGTTTATATCGCCACCAAAAACAAAAAAAAACCTCAACACAAAAAAAAGAAAACAGGCCACACGACGACGACGTTGACAGTCTCACGACGGCGACTGCGACGGTGTCCAGACGAATCTGCCTGCCGAAGGCGCGGATGACACAGGTGATGGTGACACTCGGAGCTTCCACACCATCAGTGACATACGCAGTCTCTGCCAACACAACGGCGACAGCGACGACTGCCACCAACCACCACAGTGACAATTCACACGGCGGCGACGACACACCTCAATGGCGGCGATCACGGACAGAGGTGTCGGCGATACGGGGGATGGACAGCGGCGGCGACAACAGCAACGACGCTACCAACAACGGCGATGAACAGCCACGGCGACACAGCAACAGCGCCAGCAGCAACAGCGACACCAGCAACGGTGCCAGCAGCAACAGCGGCACTAGCAATGGCGCCAGCAGCAACGGCGCCCGCAGCAACGGCGACACAGCAACGGCACAACAGACCAGCAATACCAGCAGCGGCGCCAGCTAATGGCCAGTGCTGTGAAGAAGGGAAGGGAAAAGGGATGTAGCCTTGGAAAAGGGAAAGACTGGGACAACAGTCGGGCACAGCAGGATGGGGAGTGCAGGTAGGGTAACCGCAGGCACCTGCCACCATCCGGACAGTCAGGGACAGGAATGCCCCGACTAAAACGGCCCTGCACTGCCTGGTGTACCGGGCCACAGGATGGTGGGAATGCGCCCTCACCTGCACTTGAGATGGCTGTTACCCTCCAACCGTAGATATGCATAACTACATATATCACTAATGTAACCCCTTAGTTCGCCCCCTTCCCAGGATTTCCTTTACACACCCCAGAGCCTATTAGCTCTATAAACGAGTTACATTTATCACCATCTCACTTCGTTTATACCACCAAGTTACACTCCTCTTTGCGTTGCAGCATACACAAGGGCTACTTCATAAGACACCTTCCAACACACACATTTCTCAGTCATATGTAACGTGCACAACCAATATGTCTCGATTCCAAAGAAAACCCATGGGACAGGACGACTATATCTCCGCGCCAATCACCCAAGGCATAAGCACACTTCGTAACATAAAGGCTAAAACAAGAACCAACCAATGACATGAATGTTTTGATACTGGGCTCAGCCCACCATGAAGTTAGCATACGTATGTAAATAAGAAAAAGACTTTTGATTTCAGATTGATACATAGCTTAGGCCTTTCAGTCCATTGTGAGGGGGAATCAGAAAATGGGTTTGACTAAAAAGACAACAGAACTGACATCAGACAGACTTAGAGAATGAGAATGGTGATCATTCTGTCCACAAATCAGCGGACATTAATCTTTATGGTGCGAAGAATAAAAAAAAATAGCAGCACATAAGTAGGGAAGGTTTTTGTCTGATTTCCAGCTTTGAAAAACAATAATTTTGTTTGTGTCAAAGATATTATGGATTTTAACGGGAACAGAATATGTACCTAAGTTTTAAGTTTCGTT
>JADBJO010000573.1:42500-47500 GCA_016801955.1 Conus betulinus
TGAACGCACGCATGTCTTACACACACGTAAAAATCCCATCACCAACTTTCGGAAGAGAAGGCCAGTTTGGCCGTTGATATGGATGACACGTTACACATAGCATGCACCCTGCGTGAGAAATGGAAAGAATGAAGAAAGTAAGGAACTTGAGTGAACGATATTGGACGATATTGACTGGATGACAAGGGAAACGACTGAATGAAGCGCCAGCTGGCAGCTCTTCAGTCGGCACTACCATGTAGGCAGCCCGTTGTGTAAACGAGTGTTTGATTGTAAAGCGCTTAGAGCTTGGTCTCTAGCCGAGAATAGGAGCTATATCAGTATTCATTATTATTTTTATTATTATCGTATTCCATTTTTCCACCGACGTTCTTTAAAAACCAGTTGCGTACTTTCTGCGCGTAATCGAGTTGACAAATAGGGAAGAAAAAAAAAAAACAAATGCAAAAACATGGGTGACAATATGTCCTTCTAAGTGGTGGCAATAACGGCCTGACAAGTGTCGTAAAAGGTAAACGCATGGTAAACCTGTGGTTTCTGGCTGGGTTATTGACATTCTTCTTCAGTGATCTGTTAGTCAGCTGACACACTCCTGTCCAATGACATATACACCTGAGAGAGAGAGAGAGAGAGAGAGAGAGAGAGAGAGAGAGAGAGAGATGGTTTTTTTAGGTAAAGTTTTTAAAATATACAGATTTTTGTATGTAGTTTCTGGTCGCCACAGCCTGTACGTATTATATTTCCACCATTTTGTAATGTAAACGCTGATTTCAGGCCAGTAATTTCGTAATTTTTTTTTCCCTCCAAAGAGTTGTCTGCTTAAGACGCATCTCTCACGGCGAAGAGAATCAACTGGACCCGGGGGGGTTTCTTTTCGCTTATGCGAAAGAGCTTTTCTCTGCAGGTAAACAGGAGCCAGCAAGTATAACTCATGTTGCCCTGATCAAAGCATTCAGGCCGTTGAGGTCAACTGAACAAACTGGGATGAACTCTTGATACGGAGTGAAACAGCTGTCGTTGGCATGAACCGAAACAGAACTCATTGGAGAATGAATATTACTCCCAAGACCTCTGTCACTTACCGCCTAGTCTTCCCTTCATGCCCAAACTGTGTTGAACAAAGTTGTGTATAGTGATTTATACCAGCATAGAATTTAGATGTTAAGAGAGAGAGAGAGAGAGAGAGAGAGAGAGAGAGAGAGAGAGAGTGTGTGTGTGTGTGTGTGTGTGTGTGTGTGTGTGTGTGTGTGTCTGTGTCTGTGTGTCTGTGCCACTCGCCAAAAAGAGCCTTCGTAGTCCAATTAGTATGGATTTGGCGAACTATCCGAGAACATATAGTAACAACAACGAACTGCATCGTGGATAATCAACGTTTTGCACCGTGTGACCTCATTAGTGACCATTCTCCTCACCCTCACTTACTGAAATGTTCGGTTGCTGGCCAGGCGAATGAGCACCGCCATGTTTTTACCTAGGCACACCCAGAACCACCGGAAAGATATGTCCGCGTTTACAAATGTTTCATAAGAAGCTCTCTCTCTCTCTCTCTCTCTCTCTCTCTCTCTCTCTCTCTCTCTCTCTCTCTCTCTCTCTCTCTCTGTACAGAGAGAAGCTGTGTCCACAGATCTAAACAAAATCAATTATCATTTCATACGAATTGCTGGGATTCAAAGGACAGAAAACAAGACATGTTGCTGAAGAGAGAACAAAGTAGGGTACCACGGTTCGACACGAAAGTTCATCATTATCTATTGCGGTTTTTATATAGCAGCTGTGTGCTGACCTGTCCGCTTGAAGTTCCGCGCAAATGCTGTAGATGGTCAGCATGCGAATATCGGTTTTATCTGGCAAAATAAGCAAAATCACGTAAAAAAAAAAAAAAAAAAAAAAAGACAAGAAAACAAAAAAAATGTTTAAAACTTAATGAACTTTTTTTTTTCTAATCCACTGCATCTTCAATGCAAACAACATTTATAAATGTTATCTCTAAGAGTCAGAGGTTGAAGACTTTTTTTTCTGTCATGTGTTGACATTATTTGTCCATGCACCATAAATAGTAACGTGCATTTGTTGGTGCCTATGATGATCGTTTTCTTACTCTGTTTCTCGTTAAACTGCTTGCACTTTTTGGAATAGAAACCACTGAAGTGAACTGACACACATCGAGACTGGAGCTGAAGATCCCGAAACTAACTTGTCACTGGAAATTTTTTTTTTTTCAATCAAATATCAGAGCGAGTTAATGCAAAAAAAAAAAAAAAAAAAACCCGTAATGTTGAATACAGTGTGATTTTGACGACATGAAAAGTGAAAAGATTGGGGGGAGGACGAAAATGCAGGAACGAGGCGGCGAAGGAGAGGGGGGGGGGGGGGGGGGGGGGTAAGTGTAAGAAATAATATATACGAAAAAATACACAACTTGTATCATGAATCTGATATATTTTATAAGGAATTTGATATCACTCCGCTAGCTAACAAGGACAAGCAAATCATATGACTTGTAGTTTATTTGTCCATGTTAGCTGTCGGAATCATTTCAAATTCGTTTAAAACTTTATTTCCGTTTTCGCCTGCAGTCACCTCTCTTCGAAACAAACGTGCACAAGACGAAAGAACGCAGTGCTTTCAAGTGTGACCATAACCGAACCGGAAACACATCTACCTGGCTTTTCATGCGCAGCCATACCACACCGGCTTCGTTAGCTCTCTAGCGGTATGAGGAGGCGAACGGAGAGAAGGTAGGATGAAGACTGGCTGCGGAGATGGAGACAAAGAAGCCAACTCCGGGAGTCTTCCAGGAACGGCGGAACAAAGGGATGGGTCTGGTGTCAACTTGTTAGCAGCCCCAGTGCCATTGTCTGGTCTACTATACAGCCTGTGACGCTGCTGTTGTCTGTGTCTTGATCGAACAGGTTGTCTGTCCCTCTTTGTCTGTTTCTCTTTGTCGCTGTCTCGTTTGTCGCGGTCTCTTTCTGCGTTTGTTTCTATGAACTGATTGTGTGCTGGCGTGCGGGCGTGTGTGAGTGCGCGCGCACGCGCGTTTGTGTGGGTGGGTGGGCGTGGGTGCGGGTGTGTGCCTGCGTGCGTGAGTGTGCGTATGTCGGACATAAACGTGAAGGGTGAAGAATATTGTTTTGGACTGGTATTCTAGTTGCAAGAAATGGCTTGATAGTGATCTTTATTTCTTGCATTTGGGTTGACATAATTCCGTTTTTAAGACGATTTTATTCCTGATATGACTGATTATATATGATTCTATGAGTCCTGTGTGGAGCTTCGAGAATTCCACAGAAAATCCAGAGTTTACAATGGTGTCTACTTTTTAAATTCATCGTCTTCTTACCACCTATTGTCTTCAGTTACAAACCGATATAACACAGATATAACTTCTAGGTATTAACTGTCTTCATCGATCTGTTTTCACTTTCCCTACAGGAAAAAAGTTGTTCGCGTGCAAATCGAAATTTTCCTTCTGACCTCTTTCGAGTGCTGTATTCATGTTTTACAAAAATTAAGAATCTCTCTCTCTCTCTCTCTCTCTCTCTCTTCTCTCTCTCTCTCTCTCTCTCTCTCTGTGTGTGTGTGTGTGTGTGTGTGTGTGTGTGTGTGTGTGTGTGTGTGTGTGTAGTGCGTGTATGTATGTGCGCGCGTGTGTATGTATGTGTGTGTGTGCATGCACACGCACACACATGCGTGCATGGGCAAGTGTGCATGTCTATATATATATATATATATATTGCGTGTGTGTGCATGCGTGTGTGTGTGTGTGTGTGTGTGTGTGTGTGTGTGTGTGTGTGTGTGTGTGTTGGAGTTTGAGTGCATTTGCGCGCACACACACGTGCGTCCATATATACAGGCGTGTATACATACAAACTTTAAAACAGCGGTCTCGGCGCACGCGTCCTTGCACATGCAAATGAGACTCTGTGTGTTACAGAACTGTTACATTATATAAATAGATAGAGAGGGATAGATATATGGATGTATGGATGGATGGATAGATAGATAGACAGTCACACAGACAGACAGACGGATACACCGACAGGTATTGAAACACGTAACATTTTAAAGCAAGCTCTGTGTGCGTATGTATGCGCGCGCGCGCGCGCGCGCGCGCGCGCGTGTGTGTGTGTGTGTGTGTGTGTGTGTGTGTGTGTGTGTGTGTGTGGTGTGTGTGTGCGCGCGCGCGCGCGCGCGCGCCTGCGTGCGAGCATAAGTGCTTGCGTGTGTGCGTGCATGTGTGTGTGTGCGTGTGTGTGTGTGTGTGTGTGTGTGTGTGTGTGTGTGTGTGTGTGAGTGAGTGTGTGTGTGTGTGTGTGTGTGTGTGTGTGTGTGTGTGTGTGTGTGTGTGTGTGTGTATGTGCATGCGTGCGTGTGTGCATGTGTGTGTGTGTGTGCGTGCGTGTGTGTGTGTGTGTGTGTGTGTGTGTGTGTGTGTGTGTGTGTGTGTATGTGTGTGTGTGTGTGTGTGCGTGTGTGTGTGTGTGCGTGTGCGCCTGCGCGTGTTCTCGCTGCTCAATGAAATCCTCATATTTTTCATCCGATCTCTAAAATCTTGGCATGTTGACCCATGAGCGTCTTGGGCAGATGGACAGCGACCCATGCCAGACAGTCGTGTAATTCGCATTTCCAATGCAAGTAGCGAAGCGAAGTGATGTCAGCGTTGGGAGCAGATCAAACACGCCTCGGTATT
Organism: Conus betulinus; assembly: GCA_016801955.1. Classification (NCBI taxonomy): domain Eukaryota; kingdom Metazoa; phylum Mollusca; class Gastropoda; order Neogastropoda; family Conidae; genus Conus; species Conus betulinus. Next base: position 47,194 of record JADBJO010000573.1, read on the forward strand.
CAAGTTCGTATGATTTTAAGAAATAATACCGTATTTTACTGGCTCAGTTGGGGAACCGTTATAGACTGGAGATCAATACTGACAGGGGAAGAAGGAACCGTGAGAAAAGGAAAGAGGCGGAAGGGATAAAAGATAGATAGATAGATAGATAGATAGATAGATAGATAGATAGATAGATAGACACAGAGAGAGAGAGAGAGAGAGAGAGAGAGAGAGAGAGAGACGGACAGACAGACAGATAGATAGATGGACAGCCAGATAGATAGACATATAGAAAGACAGATAGATAGATAGATAGATAGATAGT
>JADBJO010000573.1:65000-70000 GCA_016801955.1 Conus betulinus
TTTAAAATATCTTTCGAAAAACAGGTAGCATTACTTTTATGAACAGAACGATTCACATTGAATGTTAAGGGAAGCACAGCTTGAGAGAATCCCAAGCATAAAACAGCGGCGTTGTTGTTGTTGTTGTTTTTTTTTTTTTTTTTGTTTTGTTTCGTTTGTTTTGTTTTGTTTTGTTTTGTTTTTTGTTTCATTCCAGTCTCAGTCTCAATCGTTGAATGACCAGGTGTACATGGCAGGATAAATTATAGCGTTGAAGATTTTAGCATAACTAACTTTAGGGAGCGTCTACATGAATGGTCTGAGAGTACGATCATTTGCCGAATCCCAAATTATGGAAGCCTGATTCACACGATTCCATACAAGCATGAATAATACGATGATGGTGATTTATGAAATGATTAATTTTGTATTACTGCTTTATCGTTTTTACTTGTTTTTCATGAAGTCCGTACATCTTCTGACTACAACAGGTTGTTGTCAATATTATCCCCAAAATCGTTATGGTAACTGTTTATTCAGCAAAACTGCCACCGATAGAAACGGGGCAGACGTTTAGGAAAAGTTCTGACGCTTTTGCTGTGAAGTTATACAAAATATTTGGCTTTTAGGAAGTTAGACTCATAAGACCTAATTTAGACAATTCAGATGACTGGTTAATGTTTCCTTGTAATCACATAAATACTTCTTCTACTTTGGGATTCCACGTATGAACGGTGATGTTATCTGCGAACTTATCATAAAATGATGCTAGAAATGAATGCACATCATCAATGTATATGAGAAAAGTATGGGCCCTAGAACAGAACCTTGAGAGACACCATGTTTGAGAAGCATAAGACGCGTTCATGAATTGAGCCAAGTTGTTTTCTGTCGTTTAGCAATGAGGACCTGAGTTCAATGCTTTGCTTCATAAATGGCATAGGCTTAGCTTATTTTGCCAGACGTAATGCGTGGTTTGTAATGACAAATGTCTTAGTAAAGTTCGCGAAAAAGAACACCGATAGTCTTGTTGTCATTCATATTTGTGAGCCGTTTGTCTACTACGTTAGTCAATGCAGAGTTGCAGGAGAGATATTTCCTTAATTCAGACTGATCTGAATGAAAGAAGAAGTCAAATCAGTTATTTGCAGATTGGGTTGAAAATGTAGCTGAGCGTATTTGAAATAATTGGAGCTCCAAGTTTTAGAATTCTGTCACCTGTAACTTCTAAATCACTAGCACATGACTCTTTTGAATGAATCAGATTTTTATTAAACACAAGAGCAATATCAAAGTCAGAAATGGGCTTTTTTAATCAAAGGAATCCTTTAAGATGGCAAGAGTTTTATGAACAGATTTTTATTATTGACTTATCAATGTTACACAAATGGACATCAAGCTTTTTCATGAGACAGTTCTTTCAGAGATGTTGTTATATGTATTCATGTTCTTAATGATCAACTGACCGATATTTTTCCAAATTGTCTACTTTTTAGTATTTTGATGAGACAAGTTCTTGGAACTAATACATTTTTCAAGTAATTCACACGTTTCTTTGTCAGAAAATCATTTCTTTCTTTAGGTGGGCAAAAGGAAATCTCCTGGATCCATTGCGTCATAAACATCTTTTGATAGCCATGGTCAGCATAGACTGCTTCTGGTACGCTTCATTTTGAATGGTGCCTGTTTGCCATAGATCTGTTTAATGTGCAACTAAAATTCCCAGGCCTCGTCAGGATCTGTTGAATGGTAGACCAGGACTTGCTTAAATCAATACTACCCGTAGCATTATCAAAATGACAAAATGAGAGAGAGAGAGAGAGAGAGAGAGAGAGAGAGAGAGAGAGAGAGAGAGAGAGAGAGAGAGAGAGAGAGAGAGAACACGCCAAAATGAAAACCCCCGTCAAATTAAGAAATTGTACATCAAATGTGAAATATGTTTGAATTCAAAAGACGAAAGTAAGATCGGGGGGAAGGGGTGGGGAGGGGGGGGGGGGGAGGGAGTAGAGCAGTTCTCGGGTTGTTTTTTTTTAACTCGTTAGAAAGTAAACAAACGAACGAACGAACGAACGAACAAAACGGCACACCAATCAGCCATCATTTCCCCAGGGGTCCTCTGGTCTGACCCTGACGTCCAGTTTCGGGATTGCAACGCTGTTCCGGAGGGCCCCCGCAAACTGGGCATTTGTCTCCCTTTGTCGCTGCGCCGGCTTTCATCCCCGGATGGAGAGACGGGGACCCAAGGCAGAGAGTCACGGCTGAAATCGAAACATCGCGGACGGATGGTGCCAACACAAGTGACGGCCATTTTGTTCTGCGGGGAGAGCTCTTTCTGCTAGGATGGAGACAATTCAGAATGGACGCATTATTTCTGGAGAGGTTGTTAGCGCTGATTCTGATGGACAAGGTGTCATTCGATAACCGAAGAGTGTCGTGGCGGAAGACGCTGCTGTAGAATACAGCACGATCAGCGGATCTGAAACTGATCGCCAGGGAGCTTGTTATTGCAGAATGTGATCGAAGAATATGGTATTGTTAGTGAGTGAGCTGATTAAGGTACTCTGGAAGAAAGTGCTACTGATAGCTGGTTAACTTACTGAGAGCGATACTTCAGAAATCTATTAAGCTGATAGCTGCCGAGTTCGGCGCAACAGATACTGCGGGAGAATATCGATTCAATAGATGATGAGGTTTGGAATTTTTGTTTATATCATCGTTAGTTGGGTGGTTGGTGGGTGGGTTGGTGTGGGTTGGTTGGGTGGTTGGTTAATTTGCTCGTTTTTTTCTGTTTGTTTCTTTGTTTGTTTGTTTGCTTGCTTGCTTCTTTATTTATGTTTGTCTCTTTGTTTTGTCACTAATACTATAGGAAAATTTTGAATCGATCCTCGGTTAGTTTATTGATACGGACGTCATAAACGAATGAGGAAACGATAGTTGGTGAGTGTCTCACCAGACTGACACGATAGGAGAACAAAGTCGATTGTTAATGAGTTTTATTGCTACAGATACTGTAGGAGAATATGGAGTTGACAGTGACGAGTTCATTGTCAAAGATGCTACGGGGAAGTCTGAAACTGACAGGCGGTGAGTTTATTACGACAGACGCTGTAACAGATTTTATGACTGTCAACGGGTAAGTTCATTACAGCGGACAATAGAATAGAATACGGAATTGATGCTTTGCGAGATTGCGAAAGACACTGCAGAGGCAGGCTAAGTCAGCGAGTCACGGATGGAAACGAAAAAACACGGTCGGACGGCGTCAAAACAAGTCGACGGCCATTTTGTTCTGCGGAGAAGAGCTCTTTCTGTTAGGATGGAGAGAATTCAGGACGGACGGGATTATTGCTGGACAGGTTGTTAGGGATGATTCTGATAGACAATGTATTACTTGAGAACTGAATGGTGCCATGGCGGGAGATGCTGCAGTAGAAATAAGGCACGTATCAGCGGATATGAACTAATGATTGCTGGCAGGCTTATTATTGCAGAACGTGATGACGAATATGGTAATGTAAGCTAGTGAGCCAGTCAAAACATCCTGGAACCATATGCAACTGACAGCTGGTTAACTTCGTGAGACAGACACTGTCGGAATCTATGGAGCAGATAAGCTGCCGAGTTGACAGCAACAGACATCATGGGAGAATATCGTGAACAGTTGGTGAGGTCTGGGATTTTTGTTTCTTTGATTGTTTGTTTGTTTGATTGTTCGTGCCACGATTATCATAGGAAGTTATAAAATTGTTTGCTAGTTAGGTTTGACGTCATAGGAGAATGAGGAAACTACAGTTGGCATCTCTCACGACTGAAGCTAGAGGAGAATACAACGTCGATCTCTGATCATTTTTACTACGACGGACGCTATCGAAGAATATGGACTTGACAGTGGCAGTGGGTTTATTACGACAGACACTATAGGAAATTTTATTACTGTCAACCGGCAAGAAAGCAAATCTTAACCGAAACAGTGAGTAAACAGTAAATAATTACGACACGTGTCGTAACCAGCTTTCGTTTGGAGTTATGGGCGTGTATCTATTTCATAATGGGAGCAAGAGATGCCCTACTCAATAATTTACCGTTTACTGTTCCCTGCCTCATTAACGATTTCCTTTCACATTGGACAAACCGAGGTTGCCAGTATTTGTTACTGTTCGTCCATTTGATTGTTTCACTATGTTCACGATCGAAAAACGCTGTGCCAGTCTGGAATAAATGTTGATCAGTGTTTGTTCATTTCTCCAGTTGTTGTTGCTGTGTAGATGTGTCAGGTACAAGGTATATGGGTAAGCTTGGAACATTGTTTCTCAGGGAGGGGAGTGGGGGGGGGTCTTCTTGTTTGTTCTGTGTGCTCCGTGTCGTAATTTCTGCTAAGCGATTCGGTGTCGTAAGCAGCATTCGTTTGGAGTAGTAAGTGTGTATTCATTTCATGATGTGAGCAAGAGATACCCTACTTGTTAATTGTCAAGCGGTAAGTTTACTACAGCAAACAACAGAGTTAAATACGGAATAATGCTTTGTGAGATTGTGAAAGACACCGTAGAAAAAAAAAAAAAAAAAAAAACAATAGGCTACAGGAGAATATGGAGATGACGGCTCGAGAGTGTATTGCGACAGACAATGTGGGAAATTATTCATGTTACGGTTCGTTAGTTCTTTTTGACACACTTCAGCAGAACACAACAATTGCTCGCTGGTGTGCCTATTGCGACATACAATATAGCTGAAAACAGAATAGGTAATCGGCGAATACATTATGATAGACCCTGTAGGACAAAACGAAATTATCGCTGGTGAGTTTATGTGACAGACCCGATAGGAGAAATATGTAACTGATAGCTCGTGAGCGTACTGTTTCATAGTGTTGATGTACACAGCATGTGATAATGTTTTTTTTGTTGTCAATTTTAAATCTACATGGCAGAGGTAAACTCTACGCTTCCTTTTCATAGTGTCAGAGGTAGGCGTCATACAGACCCAGGAGACACAAACACCTGCAGTGTTGGCCAAATTTGAAC
>JADBJO010000573.1:75000-85000 GCA_016801955.1 Conus betulinus
GATACCGAAGGGATAGGTGGTTATTGTGACGGAACTGGTAGCCACTTAGCTTCTCGTGACGAACACTTTTTGGAGAATGTCAAACTGATAGCTGGTCAGTTCTTTTGTGATCGACCCTGTAGAATCCCATGGAATTTGTAAAGACAGTATAGCTAAACATAAACCTACATGGGCGGTCTGCAGGAGTATTGCAGTATAAACGATGGGAGAACATGCTCTCTCTTTGATTTGCCTATTTTGTTCAGATTAATGAGGGTGCTGAAGATGAGGCATCGGAGCTATAATGTTTTGCTCTGAAACAAACTGCCAAGGTTAAGTTCTATACCACCTTGTATAATATCCAATGATCAGCCGGGTCTGACAGATACGGACAGCTGCAGTGTTCGTCAGAAAAATGGGCAGCACTGTCAGAACATGGAAGAAAATGGACTGTGTGGTTCCTTCTCCTCATCCGAATCTCACTCTGGCAAGAAGCCTGGTCAGGGATGCAAAATACCACAGTTTTGTCACTGATGGAAGTTGAAGTGATGTCCTCGCAGCCTGTAACACTGGCGGTGGTCGGTTGTCTTTTACTCACATTGGGTAACGTCTGGACATCAGTGTTAGACTGAGCAGAACAAATATGACAAAACAGAAACTTGATCGTCATTTCCTTCTTCTCTCTTAACCCATTAAACGTCAAAAAAATATAAGGAATACCGTCTTGATTTGCATTGAAGATCATTACGTCAGTAGGCAAAGTCTCCCCCTCCATCACAATTAAACATTCGATACCTATGTATCTTCACAAGTGTTTAAGGGCGAATTAATTACTACAGATTATGTCCTTGCATGTGACTACACAGTAAGCGGTGAGAATTATTCTTTACCCAAGGACACAAAATCTGATATGTAGACGTTTTGAAACTCACAGTTTGCCATACAAAGAAAAGGTCAGACGGTAACAAAGGTGAAGGGTCAGCATTGTCATTTCCCATGAAGTGATTAGAAAGCGTCAGGTCGTCGACTTCGTTAACAGTTTCTTTTTTTAATCCTGATGCTTAAACGCTGCAGGCAACGCACATCTTCAGGTGGGACTGCTGATAATGTTCTCTTGGTACCAGTCAAGGATTTCGATGTTCTTAAGGAAATGGAATGTGTGTGTGTGTGTGTGTGTGTGTGTGTGTGTGTGTGTGTGTGTGTGTGTGTGTGTGTGAGAGAGAGAGAGAGAGAGAGAGAGAGAGAGAGAGAGAAGTCGAAGTCGAAGCTTTATTTTTTACAGATACATATATCCTCAAAACAAGGGTGGCCATATTTGCAGGGTAAAGAACATTAAGATGAAACAACAACAAACACACACACACACACACACACACACACACACACACACACACACACACACATTGATATATCATAAAGCCTACTATTTTTTGCGCTAACAGTCTTCTTCTTTCCTATATCACATCATATCTACACACACACACACACACACACACACACACACACACACACACACACACACACACACACATCCATCACCTCTTCTCTTCCCTTCATTCGCCCCACCTCACAGATACTCGTCTCTCTCCCTCCTAATCCATCATCTCCACTTTGAAGTTTGAATTTGTTTAGATGTCCGCCTGCAGTCGCCTCACTTTGCAACAAGGAAATGACCTGGTTGCAGGGTAAGCACCATCGGGATTATTGTCGCTGTAAGGTGTTTATACTGCGGGCAAGGCAGCATGACATGTGCTTCGCCTTCTGTATCAGAAATACATTGGGAGCAATATTTCAACTAAGCATTTGAAATATTTTGGGCATTCTATATTTATTGCGCTGCAATTCATGCGTAACAATCTGATATCATGCAACATAGTCTCTACATCTTTTTATTTTCTGCTCTGAAGTAGGTAAAATTCAATCTGTAGATTTTATTTGAAATTTCTGTACGTAAAAACTCATCGCTATCCATGAGATTGCTATGCCGATCCTGGTGTGAGTAGTCAGATGTTATCTCCTTTTTTTAACACTGTTTTATCTACTACCCCTTGGTTTAACCTAACAAATTTGAGAAAAGAAATCACTTTATCTCACAAGCCTAAGTCTCTGTACCCCTTTCAGCCAGCTGTTTTAGTGATTCATACGCAGCTTTATGTAGTCTGCCCGTCTTCCATCTCCAACCATCTGAACCAGTGTTTTTGACCATATACAGTGGAAGCTTTCCCATCTCTTATAATACAGTTGCATTTGGTGTTCTCTGGCTTGCTGCCAGAAGTTTCCTACATGCATGATAGTGTACCCTTTCACCTTCTTTCCAACAGACAGTACCCCGAATTTCCGCACTGTAAGCCAATGAACGCTGGATCTGTAAATCAAATAGCCTTAAGACAGTTCTGACATCAGGATTTCCCAGTTTCCATATTGCTCATGAAATATCCAACACTGATTTCTTTGCTTTTGACGTTACAATGTCTACAGTTAGAGATTATAGGATAGTTTCCTGCTTAATGTAAACCAAGGTAAGTGCATGAGTTGATCACTTCGAGTCGTCCCCCCTGCATGTACCATTGTTCAGCAGCAGTATGACCTCCCTTTCTAAACACCATTACTTTAGTTGCTTTTTTTTAAGGTTTACTTTAAGAGAGTTTTGTTAATGCTTCATCGAGGACAACAGATTATGCAGTCCAGAGGGAGTGTTTGACACTACAGTGATGTGATCAGCAAAAAGCGAGGAAAATGCTCCTCAATTAGTTGTGAGAGTTGTGTAGGATGCTTCCCTGCTTTTTGGATTTCTCCTGTTCCTACTCCATAAATGAACAAACAGAACATCTTTGGACTAAGTGAACATCCTTGTTTCACACTACATGGCGACTCAAAAAAATCCGTCTAGTTATACCCATTTCGAACGCAGCACAAAATATTTCCGTTCCTGCTTTTCGGGATCTGGAGCACCCTCATCGATAACCCTTGTTTACACAGCACAGCCCACTAACGTTTCCTGTCAACTGTATCAAATGCTTTTTCGTAATCTACAGATGCTACATATACTTTATTTTCCTCTTTATTTATTTATACTTCTCTGAATAACAGATATCAAAGTAAAAATGTGGTCTACAGTTCAGTGACCTAATGTAAATCCTGCTTGGGTATTAATAATCTTTTCCTCTATTTCCATCCACTTCGTTAATATTTTGCTCAAAATATACGTAAACACTTAAGGGACAACACTGATTAAGGACACTCCTCTATAATTTCCAGGTGTGCCTGTGCCCCCTGGTGTGTCCACCTCCTCGCCTCCAATGTGACTGCCTGTGCTGTCGCAATGACCATCCCTGCGTGTATTTTGGCCGTTGCCACGTCCGCCACTGTACATGTTGCTGTCGCCCTCATCCGCGCGGTGGTCAACTCTGGCATCCAATCGGCATCAGCGCGGTTCTTTCCAAGCAAAATGATCCTCCAGAGAGAGAGACAGACAGTCAGACAGACAGAGAGAGAGAGAGAGAGAGAGAGAGAGAGAGAGAGAGAGAGAGAGAGATGTGGAAGGAGTAGGGTGCAGCCACATAAACAAAGACAGAGAAGGTGACAGGCAATTAGACAGACGACAGGCAGAATAGAGAGAGAGAGATAGAGAGAGAGAGAGAGAGATAGGTGGTGGTGGTAGGCGGGAGAAACATATGAAGAGAGAGGGGAGGCAGATAGAGAAACAGGCGGGGGGGGGGGGGGGGGGGGGGGGGGGGGGGGGGAGGGGGATTATTCATGAGCTAATAATATGGTTCTGGCGGCATTTGAACCTGGGTCAAACTGTTTAAGATGGGGAAAATGGCAATGTGTGGAAGGAAAGAAAGAAAAAAACAAGTGTTTGTGTGTGTCTGTGCATACGTGCGCGCACGCGCGTGCTTGTGTGTGTGTGTGTGTGTGTGTGTGCGTGCGTGCGTGTGTGTGTGTGTGTGTGTGTGTGTGTGTGTGTGTGTGTGTGTGTGAACGAGAGGGGGGTAAGGGAGAGAAAGACAGAGAGATGGGACTTATTCGTGAGCTTATGAAGTAGTTCTCTCAGTAATTGAACATGGGTCAAACTATTTCGAATACATAGAAAGAGTGGGAAAAAAAGAAAGGAAACAAGGAAAAGAAGACACAAAAAAGACGAATACTCACCCTGTTGTAAGAAAGACAGAACAAAGAAAAAGAAAGGAAGAAGGCATTGAAAATACAAAGAAACATTCAAACGAAAAAGAGAGGGGGGAGGGGGAGCGAAAATATCGAATGTACTGCTCACTGATGAAAAAAAGCAAACTAACCAAGCAACAAACTAAAACATAAATGAATGAGAAAGTCAAAGACAAAAAAGGAGAGAAAGAAGGGAATAAGAATTGATGAATTGAAAACGAATATTTCTTGACATTTTAACTTATCCATTCCGTACTCTTAACCCTAATCCTGACCTAAACATAACCTTAGAGGGGAAAAAGAATACTCTCACTGATAAATTCACACACACACACACACACACACACACACACACACACACACACACACACACACACACACTCTCTCTCTCTCTCTCTCTCTCTCTCTCTCTCTCTCACACACACACACACACACACACACACACACACACACACACACACACACACACACACACACACACACACGCATATGAACAGAAGACAGATCGAAATGCAGACAGAGGCACATACACAGAGATCAAATCAGAGACAGCAAGAAAAAAAACAACAATGTTAAAAATGTCAGTGTGCGCTTAGAGCAAAAAACCCAAAGCACTTTGTGCCCAGCCAGGGGATAATTGCACTCATTTTGCCCATCAGGCTCACAGTCGCCTGCTTCTTCCTTCTTGGTCACATTGACCTCAGCAGTGCGCAGGCGTGTTGACCATCAGAATACGAGTGGCAGTGTCACTGAGTTTAACCCTCTGGATGCATCAGTAACTGTCTTGGACTTGCGGGCTTGGAGGTTTTAGGTTCGATTCCTATCAGATACATTCGTTTGTGGGGATTTTCAACTCTGCTGAATCCTACTAAGAGTTGAATCAGCTATGGACTCGTGCAGGGACACTGCAGGTGTCTGTATCTCTTAAACGTGGTTGGTGGAGGAATATAGTATGAACAGAAAAAAAATACAGAGTACAGCTCTGTCAGCTAGTCTCTAACCAGATTAGAAGCCAGTAGCATCATCTTCATCCTTTACAAATAAAGACACACTGTCTCCAACATCAGATAACCGTTTGTTGCCTCTATCAAAAGGCTATGTTTTTTTCACCCAAATCTGCTTGCTTGTTTGTTTGTCTGCTGCCAATACGATTACGCAAAAAACTACAGGACTGATGTTATTGAAACTTGATTGAAGGACGGATTGCGGCCCCAGAGACATTTTCGGTATATTTTGAAGCGGATATATTGTACTTAACCGCATTAAAGGGCGGTGTCGTTATCCTTTCGATCTTGGCGGAGATCTGAGCTCTTTTGTTTTGTTTTCTTCAGCCCTCAGTATTTCCCGAGTGTTTACCTCCAGAGACCTGCACTTCTTACGTTTTTCCCACCAGACGTTCTGGCCCAGTATTTCGCCACGCCAGCTTTTTCGCTTTTTTCAATCAGAAATTGTCATTCCTTTTGGTGCAGAGAGAGAAAAATAATGACTGAACACGATTAAAAACGATTTCCTTTTTTCACCTCCAGCCCTTAAAGATAACATCTATGTTGTTTGTGTCGATGATGAACTAGGTCTTAAACAGAAAGAAGCTGGATTAGAAACCAAATCGTCGTTGTTTATACATCTCTGTCACTTTTATTCATTAATGCTAATATGTATTTCGGGCCACGTGATTCGTTAAAATTCTAAAAGTTCCATGCGATTAGTAGGAACAACTATCAACATTCGCCTGCCATTCACAGATTCTCTCTTCGAAGACCCATAACTCGATCAGTGTTGAAGCAGTTCTCTCCTAACGACTCACAGCGAAACGAACGTTACAGTGTCAAACTGGAACTTTCTTTTTATCTTGGCTCGCAGCCTTTTCCGAGATTTGTTCGTCCGTTTGCTGCAAAAAGTAACATCCAAATCATGGCAAGTTCTCAAATGTAAAACACTGATCGAAAGAACACCCGATTAAGACCACTGACCACCGCTAAAGTCATACCCCCAACTTCAAAAAGAGCCAACTCAAAATAAAAGATTCAGTGCCTGATGTTCAGCGAAAACGGCGACAGACTTTGGGCAATGAAGGGTTAGTGGCTGTAGTGGTGTGTGAAACACTGTGGGGCTAGTTTCGGCGTCATGAAGCGGTTAATGTCTCGTCTGGCTGGTAAATTACCAGATAACCTCTCACATGGCCATCGATAAAATGCACCTCCACCACTCCAACATCTCTGTCTGTCTGTCTCTCCTCTCTCTCTCTCTCTCTCTCTCTCTCTCTATCTATCTATCTCTAACTATCTATCTAACTATCTATCTATCTATCTATCTATCTACTAACTATCTATCTATCTATCTATCTTGACTTTGCATTCCTTTGCAAAGACACCAACAAGAAAACGCCAACGATTTTGGTAAAATGAACTGATCTCAAACGCAAAAGAAGGTAAAAACCTTACTAAGCATTCACTTCACTAAACTTTGAAAACAACCAGCGGCTGTGGCGAAGTGGGGGGGGGGGGGGGGGGGGGGGTCTTAAGTTCAAATCCCATCAGGGCCATTTATTTGACGGATTTTTCTGCCCCAACCGGTTCCTACCAAGAGTTGAGTTTGCTATGGGCTCAGTCGGGAAGACTGGGACCACACAGTCTGGTTTCGTCTTCTTAATGGATGCGTCCCTAAGAATGTTCCTCTCAAAGTTCTTGACCAGCACCGCAGGTGTCTGAATCTCTTGGGCCCACTTGACGCCCAGACATATCACGAAAGTAAGCGTAGCGTACAGCCCTTTCCTGCAGTCTCAGACCAAAATGGAAAGCTACAGCAATATCGGCAGCCGCATCCTCATCGATCAGCATTTCCAAAAGTTCTCAAAGTCTGTGGCCCTTCACGCCCTGCTGTCATGGTTACCTCAGTGTTGGTTGCCTTTCCACGCTATGGCGTTGGTTTGATTCTATCGTGGTCACTGGTATCGGCAAATTCATGGGAACTCTCCCTGGCAGGACGTTGTGGGGCCGTCCGGAGGGAGAACCCATGTATGCCGGCTCCACAGCTAAGCAAATGTTGTTCTCAGTAGGGGACTTGCTACGTGATGATGCCCTGCGTATGTGGGATCAGAACAGGCACCGCTGAACACCACCCAAGTGACCCGCCAGCAGTGCAGTGTCTCCTCCGGTGGGTTGCCTCATGACGACTTCACATTGGCTGCTCCATGTTGATTGCCAGTGCCGGAGCTGTGGCGGACCGGACTGCGCTGTGGCTGGGGACGAGGGATCGGAATGAGTGGCCTGGATGCAATCCCTCTGAGGTGGCACAGGAGATGGGGAAAGCAAAAAAAAAAAAAGAAAGAAAGACATGAATAGATAAACAAAAACAAGAAAAACGAATCTGTGTAATGGGTCACACGTCATGCAGTACTCGGTATAATTGAAAACAATATTAGTTAGAATACATACACAACACCCCGTGAAAAGTCATCTCTAAATAGTCTATTAACTCGCCAAAATCTAAACATTATTATCTCCATCTCCACTCACGCCAGCTGTTTTTCCCAAGCCATGTTCAGTTTCACATAGACTATACGTCTACTTTGTGAAGCTTCTCTATTGCCAGTACACTGAAATCATGATTTGAGTCTGTATACATTTACGCTAAAATTAGTCCTAATAAAACATAAACCTCGAAGACTCTTACTATAAACCACTTAGCATTCTTCCCAGGCAAAAAAAAAAAAGATAGATAGATAGATAGATAGATAGATAGATAGATAGATAGATAGATAGATAATGTGTGTGTGTGTGTGTGTGTGTGTGTGTGTGTGTGTGTGTGTGTGTGTGTGTGTGTGTGTTAACAGTCAACAGTTCTGACAAATTCAAAGTCTTTGTTCAGTTGAAGTATGTTTGGTCATTTGAGCCTGCCATTGGAAACGCCCAGTATGAGTTTGTCCCATTTTCTAGCAGTCTTTGCCGTGTTAGCCTTGAGAATGTTCCAATACTTGTTTGGCCGGTGATGTTTCTTGCTCTTCTTGTAAATCTGGTTATGCGGCTGCTCTCTCTCTCTCTCTTGGTTTTGAGCTCTGAAAGATGGTCTATGGTATAGAGGCTTGTTGAGGTGATTCTTTAGGTTTCTTATCACATCAGATTAGCCAAGCTGTAAATCAGTTCTTATCGCCTCGACTGTCAGTGTGTCTTCTCTCTCATTTCCTTTCCTTTTACACCGTCCTGGACAGTACATCCGTATGAGTTTTCTCCAAAGGAAGGCTCTACTTTATTTCATGCCAAGCAGGGTTTCTCGTTCCACTTTCAACTTTTTGAAGCAGATTCATGGAACTAGTCATCATCATGGCTTGAGTTCTAAGCTGGTCTGTTGATGATAGCCAGTGGAGTGCCGGTGTCACTACTTCTACCACCATTGTTGGACTTGAAATTGTTACACTGCATGCACCCTTGTCTTCGCAGATAGTTCGGCCATTAATGTTTGTTTCACTGTTTATATCCCCAGCCTTACCTTTAGTGACAGAACCATCAGTGTATGTAACAATTTCTTTTTGCTGCTGGTTTTTCCACCTGCACCTGATTTTCTGCGCTGGTTTTGCCCTCTGGCCATTCTCGACAGTGTCTTCGGAGCTGTGGAGTGATGGCAATTTGAGTTAACCCTTTCACCGCCATTTAATGGTCTGGATACTTTTCCCTTTGCTGATGACTGGCACACAAGCTGTATATAATCCCCTATCTGTTCTCATCCATGATTTTTCACGGCATAGACGAGTGCCTTTTGTTTCCTTGACAGACTCATATAGTGGGCTTGGAGGACGAGAGAGGGGGGAAGGGGGGTTCAAGTGCTCTAAAATGTGTCTTCACCTGCTCTAGCTTGTGTCTGGCAGGTCAGCAGATGTCGCCTAGTTTCAGTTGGCGTCCTTCGTAATTGCCAATATCAGTCCCATTGCTTCTTTTTGATTTCCTTCTATTTAAGAAGATTGTTCTTGGACAGTGCTGTAAGTCCTAATCAATTATCAGTCATACTGAGTTACTCCTGAGCAATCTTGCCCCCCCCCCCCCCCCCCCCCCCCCCCCTCATCCGTTCCACTTTTCCACTCCCCAACCTCCATGATTTTCGCATCTTTATGCGCTGCTGCTATAGTATTGAAAATGGGAGCAAAGATGTATTGCTTTGCTCCGAACTAGAACTACTCTATGGTTGCGAATATATAGAAATTACATTTCATTGAGCATCTTTGGTGGTGGGATTTAAAGATGTCAGGGCAGATTTCTTTATTTATCAATGTAGAAGGAGAAACGACGACTGCGCTGAGCTCCAGCTGCTGCACTGTATGTCAGTTGTTTTATTTTTAATCAGGTTCTATACAGTTAAAGTTATGATAGGAATAAGGTTAGGGAGTTGGGAAAGGTTAAGTTAAAAATGCTAAGAGTTTGTTTATCAAAACTTTGATTAGTTTTTTTTTTTTATTCCACTCTTTCTCTCCTGTTTTTGACCTCCTTCTTCTCATTTATTCATTTGTTTATTTGCTCTTTGGTTTGTTCGGGATCAATTAGTTAGTTCGTTTGTTGTTGTTGTTGTTGTTGTGTCTTCAGTGAGCAGCGCATTCACTTCTTTCTCTCTTTTTTCTACGTTTCAGTTTTATTTTTCCAAGCGATTCTCTGAACTTCTTTTTCATATTTTCCTTCTGTCTTTTCTTACTTCTTTTGTTCTGTCTTTCTTCCAACCAGTCTCTCTTGGGTGACAGTTCGTCTTTCTTTCCTTTCTTCTTCTATTTTTTTTTTCTTTTTTTTTTGTGTGTTACTCTTTCTATGTATTCTAAACAGCTTGACCCATGTTCAATTGCCGATGTAACCCCTTTATTAGCTCATGAATACATCCC
>JADBJO010000573.1:90000-97500 GCA_016801955.1 Conus betulinus
CTTCGTTATCCTCGTTTCAGGAGGCGACAGACAACGACCACGATGTGTGAAACTGGGACCACGTTTATCTGCTGACCGTGCTTTCTTGACCCCCCCCCCACCCCCCCCCCCCCCCCCAGCGGTGCTCCCCCCCCCCCCCCCCCCCCCCCCCCCACTTCATCTTCCATCCTTTTCCATTCCCTCTTTGTCTACATCTGAGATGTGTCATCTTCATTCTTCATTCTGACTGACTTTCCACTCTTGGCCCATACTTCCTAGCCAAGTCTGTTGTAAAAAAAAAAAAAAAAAAAAAAGAAAAAAAAAACAGCAGTGACGCGCTATGTCATTGGGTTTCCCAGGTACATGCTAAAAACTGACCCGCTAGAAAAACGTTGAAACGTTTCTACCACAGTCGTTCCCTATTACAAGCCGAAATATGATAAAAACATTATGTGGGTGATATTGACAAGAAGACAAAGTTGAGGTACATTGTAAGTTATAATGAATGCTATGTATATGTATTTTCTGTGTTCTACAGGTGTGTGTCCTCATGATCCGAAATCTCTGCGCACTGTCTTCTTTTGGCGCAATTTGTAATTTCTCAAATTATTTGATTAAAATTTGATTTTTTTTTTAAGTTGAGTTACACTGTGCAGCGTATGCCAGATAGAACCGGCCCTTGTTCTCAGTGACAAAGATGATCTCTCCAAGCTCTCTTCACCAAACTCACTATTGCCGAGCTGTACCAGTCCGGGTACAGGTGAACTGTAATGCCTACATAGTCATCACCACCGCCATCTTCTACCCTACCAGCACTGTTCTCATACACCAAAAAAAAAAAAAAACCTGTGAAGGAAATGGCTTGCACCATGAATTGGAATCGCTCATCCATTTTTTTTTCTACTGACCTGCCAAGACTTGCACCCCAGCCTGGACATGGCTATGCATAACCACCTGGTTGACCTTCCTCTGCCCTCACCGTGAACGTTTCCTGGTGGTGAGCTAGTTGCCCAGGACATCCCTTCTCCCTACGGGAACTCCTCACCTTTCCACACGACAAACAGACCACAAAGCATGGCCGGGGGCCTTACCTCCCCACTCCTCATGCCTCTCATTTCTGAACCACACTCTATGTGGTTATTTTTTCTTTTTCCTTTTGATTTTCTGTACCTTTCTCTTTTCTTCCTTCTTTCGTTCTGGATTTTTTTTCAGGCCGATCTTTCTTGGGTGATGATTCGTTTTTTTTCTGTCCTGTCTTCTTCTTTTTCTTGCTTCTTTTCTTTATTTTTTCCCTTACTATTTCTTTTGTTTCTTACTATTTCTTTTTATTTTGAACAGTTTGAGCCTAGTTAAACTGCAGACATACCCGTCTTAAAAACTCAGAAAATTCTCTCTCTCTCTCATTCAGACACACACACACACACACACACACACACACACACACACATACACGCACTCACGCGCGCACACACACGTACGAACATGCACACATACCACACCATACACACACACACACACACACACACACACACACCATGCACTTTCTTTCTTTCTTTCTTTCTTTTATGTCTTTCACTTCGTTCTGTCATTTTTCTTGTCCATTGTTTGACCTAGGGTCAAACGCCTCCAGAAACAACATTATTAGCTTATGAATAATTTTACCCCCCCCTCTCTCTCTCTCTCTCTCTCTCTCTCTCTCTCTCTTCTCTCCCCCCCCCCCCCCCCCCCCCCCCCCCCCACCTCCTTAAGAAGATCGTTGGTCTGACCATAGCCGTGATAACATCATCAGTAAGTCCCAGCTGATGATGTGCCTTCCCTGCAGCGTTTCTGCATCTAGATTACAAACACCTCTTAATGAAGTCAGCGATCTGATGCTTACTGATCACTTCATGGGAAATGACAGGGCTGACCTTTCACCTTGTGACCGCATGACCCAGACTTTGTAAGGCGAACTGCGAGTTTCAAAATGTGTGCAGATATCAGTTTTTGTTTCTGCAGGTAAAGAATATGTTTTTCATCACACACACACACACACACACACACACACACACACACCCACACACACACACACACACACACACACACACACACACAGGGTAATTTTGTAGCAAGAACATAATCTTTTTTGCGATGATGGTAATCATCTTGCCTTTTGATACTGATAAAGATGCGTAAAACATCAAATGAACAGAGTCTACATGCCATAATTATTTATGTCAATGTGAACTCTTTCAAGCTGTTTATTATTACATTTTTTCGTGGGGAGACACTGATCAATGATCTCAAACGCAAACAAAAACTAAAACTTCCGATGTTCTGACGTTTGACAAGTTAAGAGAGAGGAGAAGTGGAGGGGGGGGGGGGGGGGGGGGGGGGGGGGAGAGATAATGACCTGTGAGTTTCCATTCAGTCCTATTAATTCTATTCATTTTAAGATTGAGGTGACACACAGGACAATATGTCCCAGCTTTATTAATTGCTAATAAAATACAACCAGCCAGTTTGCTGCGGTGATAGGCGTCGAAGTCATATGCTGTGAGGTCCTCAGTTCAAATTCCATTAGAGACAAGTCTTTGTGGCGTTTTTCATCCTTGTCAGGGCTTCTGTCCAGACTGCTGGACCTCAGATGAGGGGAAGGCAACGACATAGTCTATTTTCATCCATTTTCAGAGAGCATTGCCCATACTTTCTGACGAACGCTTCAGTCGTTTGTATTTCTCGGGCCTGTTTGATGCCAGGATATTTTCAAAGGTACCATAGAGTTTAGCCTTTTCGTGTAGTGTTTCAGACCAGTGCTGTCATATCTGCTAGGCGATTCGGTCGGTGTCATAAGCAGCCATTCCTTTGGAGTTACAGGCGTGTGTTTGCTTTCTTTGGGGAGCAAGAGTTGCCCTACTTGTTTGTTGTTTATTGTTCTCCTATCATGTTTATCACGGTAAGCTCACCAGTTTTTCTATTCCATATTCTCCCATAAGCTTTGTATGAATAAGTTCAATGACCCTTAATTATATATTCTCCTACAGAGTTTGTTGTAAAAAAGGACCTCACCAATCATCCATTGATATTCTCCTCTGATGTTCTTTTAATTAGCTCACCAACTATCTACTCCATTTTACTGGCAATGTTTCATTGCATGGCAGAAAATAAAGTAAAAAAAAGTCATGCTAGATATCTCACACGCTGATGGGACCACCAAAACTCAAGACAAATCAGGAGAAAGATTCAGTTTAACCAAAACAGAGAGATCAGAGAAAAATTGGCCAAGTTAAAATAACATCTACGTTAAGGTAGCTTTGATGATGAAATTACAGCATCTCAACCGCTCATGGACTATCAAAACAGAGAAGGTGTCCATGATAGAAGCTGGCAAAAAGAACACATAAAAGAGATTTGTAATAAGAAGTTATAAGCTGGGAGAGGCCACAGTCTGTGTGAACTAATGAACCGTGTAGTCTGTCATCTGCTTGGTAAATCGAGTAGCAACTGTTCCTTCCTGTGGAAATGATTAAGAATCTCTCTCTCTCTCTCTCTCTCTCTCTCTCCTCTCTCTCTCTCTCTCTCTCTCTCTCATTAGTACCGGTCTTGTCTTTGAACAACGGATGCGTGTAAGTGTCTTTGACCAGTGTCTGTGTGTGTGAGCCCTGGGGAAACAGAGAAATGGGGGCAATCAGCACGTCAACCACCCTCTCCAGCCTTCAATCTTCCCTCTCAGAGTCCGCCACCAGGACATCCACCAAACACGTACGCCCTTTGTTATACTCTTTTCGGGAGACGACAGCCAATTACCAGCTTGTATGAAACTGGAACAGCATTTATCGGTTGGAACAGTCAGCTATCAGTTCTATTTTCTCATAAAAGTGTCTGTCATAATACGCTAAGCAGCTATCAATTCTATCACAGTAATTTCACCAGTTAATACTTCTACATCCTCTTTAGCATGTGTCGTTCTCAACTCACAAAGTTCTAATTCCATATGCTCTTACAGTGTCGGTAGCGAAAAAAGCTCACCAGATATCAGTTGTAGAATCTCTCACAGTCTCTGATGCAACAGGCTCAGGAATTATTAGCTCCATGTTCTCCCATGTTTCTAATCATAATAACCTCGCCAGGTATCAATTGTATATTCTTCTACACTATCTGTAGTGCACTCGCCAAGTGTTAATCATATATTCTGCAGTGTTGTCGTAAAACGCTCGACACTGTCAGTTGTTAAATCTCCTGCAGAATATGTCGCAATAATCACAACTATTGATTCAGTTCATCCATAGTTTTCCCAACAACATGTTCACCAGCTTTCAATGCCCCAGTGTTCTTACAGAAAGCTCAACAGCTATCAATTGTATGTTTTTTTTCCTGTAATGTGTCTCGAAATACATTCATCAACCATCAATTCGACGTTTTCTTGTAATTACTATTGTAATTAGCTCACCAGCTGTCTACTATATCTTGTGCAGTTTTTCAATGCTGTATCCTCCTTCACAACTTTATCCTAAGAAGCCCCCTAGCGGTCCGTTTTACATTCTCCAGTCAGGTCTATATTCTGTTGCTGAGTACATCATGACGCGCCTCTACAGTCATCAATGATACGTCATCCATCACAATCAGTTGTGAACAATCACTCCAGTGGGTCAGTTCTATTCTGTAATTCTCTCACAGCCCGGCAGACTGAGTTCTTCCAGTGGGACCAAATGGCCGTCGTTCATTTCGGCACTGTCCCTCCTTGTTATTTGGCTTTCGTCCGTGACGCTCGGAGTTCGGCCTTCGTCTAGCGATGAAAGCTAGCGTAGCCAACAAAAAGAATGCATACTCGATTTGCCAGCACTGCTGAACAGTTGTGAACAGTGTTGGGGCCATCAAACAAGACACAGAGCCGTCAGACTGGATGGCCAAGGACAATGTTGGCTGGTTGACATGTTGTTTGTTTCTTTATGGAGAGTAGACCTCCTCGAATGTTGGAACTAGTCTGTTTATATTTTCTTTGATTTTTCTTCGTATTCAAATGCATATTGCTTTTAAAGAACCAAAGCCAGAGTCCTTCCTTCATCTCTCTCTCTCTCTCTCTCTCTCTCTCTCTCTCCCTCTTATACTTTTGCTCTCTCCGTTGACTCTCTATTTAGTACCACATTTCTGGAAACATGTACGATCCCTATTTCTTCTGTCTTTTTTCTCTGCACATACTGAGTGTCCTTGTTGTGTGTGTTGTGGTTGTAAAGTGAGGTCATGTCGCTTAGAGCCCATCTGAGACGGAGGGCCATAGCAGGACTGTGTGTGTTGTGTGTGTGTGTGTGTGTGTCATGTGTGTTGTACAGTTGCACTGAATGGGTCCTAGTTGGACAGTGATCTTTCCTGTGCAGTGACAAGTGTGTGTGGACATGCATGACTGAACCATGTCATGTATCTTCTGCCAGTATGTGCAACGTTCCACTTTGACCCGCCTGTGGACTGGTCGGATGGACAAAGTATCTATGACTGATTGTTCGCTAAAAAAACATGACAGAGATTGGTAATGAACAGGGGGTTGGCCGAGAGGCTATTTGAAACTAATGACCTGTGTAAGTCTGTCGTCTGCTCGGTAAATAGAGCAGTATCTGTTTCCTTCCTGTGGAAAATGACTGATCTCTTCTCTCTGTCTCTCTCTCTCTCTCTTCCTGTGTCCTCCTCTCTCCCCGCCCTCCTCTCGCTCTTCTCCATCTCTCTCTCTCTCTCTCTCTCTCTCTCTTAGTGCAAGTCTTGCCTTTGAACAATGGATCGTACAAGTGTCTTTGACCGGTTCCATGTGTGCGGCCCTGGGCAAACAGACAATGTGGGTAATCAACACGTCACCCACCCTCTTCAGCCCACAACCTTGTCTGATTGGGTTCGCTACCAGGACATCCACCAAACACGTACGGTACTTTGTTTCCCTCGTTTCAGGTCGCGACAGACAACGACCAAGATGTGTGAAACTGGGCCAACGTTGGTCTGTTTGATAGTGTCACCTTCTTCTCCCTTCCGTTCCCACCCACCCATCTCCAACACCTTCCATCCCCTGGTTTTTTTTCTCTAAATCTCAAACGTGTTTTTTTTTTTCATTCTTTTGCTGACTTTCCGCTCCTGTCCCACATCTTCCTGCGCAAATCTGTTGTTTGTAACAAACAACAGTGACACGCGGTGGGATTGGGTTTCCAAGATACATATGAATTTGACCCCAAAAGCATGCTGTATGGAAAGGTCTACCACAGTTGTTCCCCATTACAAGACAGACATGCTATAAACATTATGCAGGTGTTATTGACAACAGACTGCTATATAATGATTAACAGTGGGCAAACTATGCCACACTGAACTGGCCTCTTGTCCTCACCAACAACGCTTAAACTCACACCTCAAAACTTCCCCATTGATGAGCGATACTGACCCCCAGTACCAGTGAACTAGTGCCCTCAAGTTCATCACCATTGCTATCCTCTTTTTTTTTTGTCAGAATGTATGTTATCGTACAATGAATCTGTGGTGGAGGAAATGGCTTTGCTATGAATTCTTGAATCCCCTATCCAGTTGATTCGTCCTTTTTTTTTCACCACTCCAATCTGGACAAGACCGTACAGCTGTCTGACTTTTACCCCCTGCCCCTCCCCCCCCCCCCCCTCTCCCTCCTCTCCCTCTCTCTTCCGGGACGCTTTCTTCTAGTGAGCTACTTGCCCAGGACATCCCTACCTCCCCCACAGAAGTCCTCATCTTTCCAGACTACATCTCTTGAACAGTCCAAACACCACGGCCGCCCCACTACACAGGTCTGATGGCTCTCCCTCCTACACCTATACCTTGCCAGCTACACAGATTGTCCCCGGCGATTGGTCATTAAAGTCGAGGGGAAACTTGTTCACTCCATCACACACCACAAATACACAACACATCTCATCAAAACAGAAAACTGCTTCTGCTCGATCAAGGCAATAACACGTTGACAAAGGAAGCGGGTCGCCTATCAATTTCAAAGAGAAAACATCACCTGTACCATTTCAAAAAAAAAGCAGTACAAAGCTCATTCATAGTTTTCATCTTAAATTCCATTTCTACAACCACAAATCTAACCCAGACATAAAACACTTCACACATAGTCAACGCTTTATTTCAAAAGAAAAAAAAAATTCAAAGCTTCAAAATTCTTACATTCTCATACCCACAGAGAAGCAGAAAGCAATCGCCCAGCCAAAACCAAACATATGATTATAACCCCGCGCCCAAAACAACAGGTAGCCACTCTTTGACTAACTCTTCGTTTACAATTTATGCAAGATCGTACAAAAGTCATCTGTTCTTATATAACAGATTTAGCGCTACGTCAAGGTTACCCAACTTAAGCTTTTCTGCTGGGCATATATAATTCCACAACACATCAACTGCAGTTCAACAATATGGGGATAGATATTGTAATATCCACAAGAACAGACTGGATTCTCTTCATCGTCGGTAAGCAAATACTCCTATCTGTAAACCTAACAAAAGGTGAGAATCTAAAAAGCGCCGAAACATATTTCC
>JADBJO010000573.1:105000-110000 GCA_016801955.1 Conus betulinus
TTTTACCACCCTCTCCTCTCCCCCCCCCCTCACCCCCCCCCACCCCCACCCCCCCACCCCACCACCCTCCCTCACATCCCTTCCTCCCCAAACTCCCATTCCCAAGTCACTAACCCCTCTTCACTCCTTTCACCCCTCCTACCGTCCCGCCGCTCCGTCCTTGTCTTCTCTTTGGCCATTTGTCAGTTGGTAAAGTCCTGGGGATTACATGAGGAACACTCTCTTCGGTCGATGAACGCTCCGTTGGCTAAACCTTTCCTTGATCTGAGACAAGATCTGCTTCAGCCGCCCAGTCCAATGATTCAAATGATGGGGTGTGTGTGTGTGTGTGTGGTGTGTGTGTGTGTGTGTGTGTGTGTGTGTGTGTGTGTGTGTGTGTGTGAGACAGACAGACAGACAGACAGAGACACAGAGAGATAGAGGCTCAAAAACGTTGTTCATCGGGTATAAGGATTTTACGCGTGCTAGTCTTCCAGTGTGTCAGTGTGTGTGTGTGTGTGTGTTGTGTGTGTGTGTCTGTCTGTCTGTCTGTCTGTCTTTCTAATATATGAAGTAAGACCGCAAAATTATGAAAACGGCAAGGCGAATACACCATGGCAGTAATGATAATAACAGTAAAATACAACAGCAATAATAATGATGATAATAGTACTATTACTAGTATTATTTTAATGATAATAGTAATGATAATGATAATCATAGTAATAATAATAACAAACAACCATGTCGACGACAACAATAACGACAACAACAACAAAAACAGTAATAAGATGCTAATAATATCTCTTTAGTTGAAGACAAGGGCAATAACCCTGACCGCCTATCGGGTCGCAGGAGGGGAAGGGATGGAACGGCCGCGGTTTGTTAAAAACAGCGCACTTCTGCTGACAGCTGCCAGCTTCCTCGCGCTTACCTGCCACAAGCTTTCCTCCCTACGCGTAATGTGATACTAGCTGTCTGGCTGATAGTGTGTGAAAAAACAGGATGCTATGTTTCTTTATTAATACTTTGCGCCAGAATGCAACGAACTGTGGTTGATTGATGTCACTGTAATGTGGGGTCTCTGACTGACAGAACGACACCAAACATGAATGGGTCTTCTTTTTCATACGCATTGCTGACAAGCACCACAAAGATTTGTCAACAAAAAAACAATTGAAACAGACTAACGAACACACACAAAGTGAAATGAAATCGCAACTCAGTGGAGAGCATGCGTTCCTGAAGCTAGCTATCACGCTCAACCTCTAGCATATTGGACATGCATATCTTTCCTTTTAAACTGACAGAAAATTAGTCGCGGTACTCTCTACCTGACAGCCGGTACTTGGGCCTGAATAAACAGTGTCGGGGTCTGGTCAGCTTCACTGGGAACACTGGT
Organism: Conus betulinus; assembly: GCA_016801955.1. NCBI lineage: Eukaryota > Metazoa > Mollusca > Gastropoda > Neogastropoda > Conidae > Conus > Conus betulinus. The sequence goes on from JADBJO010000573.1 coordinate 106,382, forward strand.
TTCCCCACCACGGCCTAGGCATGTTTTGCTTGTTTATCTGCGTGCTCTACGTGCTTGTGAAGCATGCCGAAACTGATTCTATCACAGCCACACCATGCTTTTGCTTTTAGTAAAGCAAGATTTTAGCATGCCACACATGCAGATGTCAGTTATAAACAATGAAATGCTTCCTACCTGACCTTGTTCTTTCGCCCGTTTCAATCATTTTGAAACTGATGTCACATATACACACACCAATGCAAAATGGGACACACACACAAACGTGAGGACACACACACACACACACACACAACACACACACACACACAGAGACACATCAGACACGACAGGACAAGAGAGAGACAGAGAGAGAGAGGAGAGAACTAGATATATTACAGCTCACTCTATCATTAAAACACGCTAGCATACTCACTTGCACACTCTTACTCTTATGTATACAGAGAGAGAGAGAGAGAGAGAGAGAGAGAGGAGAGAGAGGACACGGAGAGAGAGAGAGAGAGGAGAGAGAGGAGAGAGAAGAGAGAGAGAGAACACCAACCAACAACAACAGAAACAGAACAACGACACTCACACACACACGCGCACACACACACACAGAGACACACACACACACACACACAAGACACCACACACCACAGAGACAGAGTACACACACACCACAAACACACACACACACACACACACACACACACACACACACACACGTACACACACACAACACACACGCACGCACGCACGCACGCACGCACCGACAGAGAGAGAGAGAGCACAAGATATATACAGCTTACTCTATCATTTAAAACACGCTTGGGTACTCACTTGCACACTCTTACTCTTATGTATGCACACACACACACACACACACACACACAGAGCAAGCGCACAAGAGAGAGAGAGGAGAGAGAGAGAGAGGAGAGAGAGAGAGAGAGAGAGGAGACAGAGAGAGAGGAGAGAGAGAGAGAGGAAGGAAAGTAATCGCCTGGTAGGCCTAGAATGTCTCCTCTCGAGCAGTTAGCACCACTCACATACACCAACAACAATGCCGGATCCTGGCCAACTTATGAAAACGAAGTTCTCAATGGGAAAAAAAAAAACAAAAAAACTCAAGAACAGCGGGATGAACCAAGTTATATCAAACGGCACAAAGCAGAATCACAACACACAAAATCACTCACACAGTTAATTATATGGAATGTGGAAAGAATAAATAATCCTTAAAGCACAACAAGAACAGCACAGCATGAGAACACACATGCGCTCACTTAAGAAAGAAAAGGGATGGGGCCCTACACACAGTGCGCTTCCAGCTTTTCAGCACTTAGCGCCTGAGTCACGCTGCCTCTGTTTATCGCCTGCAGGGCAGGCTGGAACTAAAGAGCACGATTTTGATCTCGGCTGGACACCTGTGAGAGGGGGGTAATATTGCTTGCTATAGCCAAGCCGACCGCAACAGAGGCTGAGACCGCCTGGACGACCGCAAAGGACCATATCAGGGCTGTCATCGCCAGAGAGAGAGAAAGAGAGGGGTGTGGGGGGGGGGGGGGGGTGATGAGGATGGCGACGAAAGATACAAAGAGACAGGCGCACGAGATACAAATTGTGTTGTGTTACGTCCTCGGTCTGCGAGCATAACAGGCCGATCCTTTCATATTTGTCTACACTGAACAATGTGCATTTCTCTGACTATAATGAAAACGAACGACGAATCAATATAGCGTTTCGCCTAGCATATTTCCCTGGCCGAAGACGCTTTACAATACAAAAAAATAACTAAGGGAAACCATTAATGTTTATACACTCGTACGTAGATCAGCATAAGTTTAAAGCAATCATGCAACAACATACAGACTGACACAACCATACCTCCACCTATCTCGGGCAGCAGAGCACCACAATAATAAGAATGAACAATTGTTTCATATAGAGTTATACACAATCGCACTTTCATCTCTACGCATGGAGCAGTTGGAAAAACTGGCATGAATATTGGCGCACAGCGGAAAAAAAAAAAGTAGAATACTGATTATGCGGTTGATAAATGGGTATGTTTAAGTGCTTTTATTTGAGGCTTTAGTTGTTTGTTTGGTTTTTTTTTTCGTTTTTTTTTTTTGGGTTTTTTTTTTTTTTTTTTTGTTTGTTTGTTTTGTTGTTGTTGTTGTTGTTGTTGTTGTTGTTGTTTTTGAACAGTATGTTAATGTGATGTAAATGACAGGGCAATGAATTCCAAGCAGCCAACAGTTTCAGTTCTCTGGACAGGTTTAGAGAGAGAATACTTGCGTCTGCGGATGATGGGAGCTTCCTGGACGGAAGTAGACCGACAACATCCGGAAGGCAGACATGGAAAAGGCCACAGAGAATAAACTGTCGCTTACGACAGAAAAATTTGAAAATATTCGAGGAACAGTTAGAAAAACAATCTCCCTTTCTGCTTTCAAAACAAGTGTGGCGACTGAGCTGTGAACGTTCTTAATCTTCTTGAGAATGTCCGGAGGATGGGTTGTCTCGTATCCTTCGCATTTCCATTCATCCACTCCATTCCGTAAACCCTGCTTCCATGCCCTTGATGCCACGGCTGCTCTACCAAACTGTGACTTATGGTCTCCTGCTATTTATACTGCACAGCTGCGGATACTTCATACAAATATTACAAGTTATTGCGCAATAACCGTTCAAGCCTTCAAGACAACCTGTTTTTGCAATATTGTGTACTACAAGGATTTAAATCGATATGATATCGGACGAGAAATATTACATCACCCAATTCGTTATGTTATGTGGTTTCTTTTCTGTGCCTTTTATTTGTTAATTTGTTGATATTTAGCATTTAGCATTTGTTTAATCTAATTATCCCATTGTTGATTTTTTTGTTTTCCATGTACCATCAAGACTGAATGAAAATCACGTTAATTAAAGGTAATAATGATAAGATAATCTCTCACACAATATTGTTCAATTTACAATTGGACATGGTTACCGATATATGCAAATTCTGCAGCAAAAATCAAGTTAACTTTCTGTCAAAATCAAACCACTTAACGCCATCTTTACCAAGTAGAAGCCGAGATATAGATAAAGCAATCTCTAAATAAGCGCTAATGCAGACCAAATATCCGCGGTAAAGTTTCATAAATTTCATATGAAAAAAAATATTATATGACACTGCTGATGAACATTTTGAATACATCAGCGACCTGTTGGTCAGATATATAGAGCTAAGACCGTGTGGTCAGATACAAATGGATCTCTGTACTGATCTTTTCACCTGGAGAGAGGCACGGGCAGTCACTGCGTATCTGACACAGACAGAGCAGCAGTTAATCAAAGTCAGGCTATTTTCAACCTGTCGTTGTTTGGGCGAAACGGTCAGGCAGGGTGATCGTGGAGGGGGGGGGGGGGGGGGGGGGGGGGGGGGGGGGGGGGGGGGGGGGGGGGGGGGGGGGGGGGGGGGGGGGGGGGGGGGGGGGGACAGAGACAGGGGGGAGAGACAGAGGGAGAGAGGAGGAGGGAGGGGGGGGAGAGGGAGATTGGAGACTGGCAGCGGGAAAGAGGAATGAAATGAGGTATGGGAGGTGGAGGGAGATGTGAGCAAAGGGAGGTTATAGCACCGTACTGCACGGAA
>JADBJO010000573.1:125000-130000 GCA_016801955.1 Conus betulinus
AATGCCTCTACCCTACTGCACTTGACTTAGATCAGAAAGCAAGGGAGACTCTCGACTGTTTGCCTACACGGTTGCCATAGCAGCTCATATGATCCGCAGTCAGAAATAAACCTATGTTCCAATCAGAATCAAGGAGATCGCGATGTTCCAGGAAGGGCGTGTGAGTGTTCGTTAAAGTTATTCATCTAAACAGTCTGAAGTTGAGCCGTTAAGAGTGTCTGAACTTAAATCCAGCGCTATGCTTCTAAGATGCTTTTCTGTAGTGCAAGGGAACCGTGGATTTGATCTGCACATTATCACCTAATCACTTAAGCTGCCATTTTCTGTCTGCAGAGGATTAAACACCCGAAGAGCTTACTACACCTTAAAGCAAGTCCTTCAACAGATTACAGCAGATTTGCATGGCAAACAGGTTAATGCAAGTCACGAAATCTGGCAAACTCAAAAAGTATCAGCGCATACAGCAAGACTGAAAGCTAACTATTCATCCCAAGGCCACAGTGGCAAATTGTGATGGTCTAATTACTGCTTCCCCGTGAGCGAAGCTGCAAAGATAATGGTCATTAAGAACATTCAACATTTTTATGTCTTCAACAGGAACCGACAGGTCACTTTTCGCCGTTTCAGACTCTCGTGTTTTAACAAATTAATTTAACGTACTGAAATTGACGAGTTTTTTTCCGCCGCAGTCCTGTGCATATGGATGTCATTTAAATGCGCACGCACGCAAGCACGCACATACATACACATAATATAAATAGACAGATAGATAGATGCGTGTGTGTGTGTGTGTGTGTGTGTGTGTGTGTGTGTGTGTGTGTGTGTGTGACATGTGAATATTGTAACATTTCAGGTTACTGTCGATCAGGATTGGATATTTAACGCAAATTCTACCTGGCAGGGATGTACGTGTTAATAAACAAGTTACTAAATTTGGAACCATCCTGCCAAATACAGCGAAGAAAATGTTATGAGTTTGTCATTGTTGTGAATTAAGCAGGTGAGGCACATAAGAGTCGCAAATAAAACAGTCTTGTCTAAACAATAACGACACATGTTTTAAAAAAATCAAATTTGAATTGTTGATCAGTGTATTTTAAAAAAAAAAAAAAGGAAAAAAAAAAAAAGTCATAGAACACGTCAAAGGTTGATTATGCACATTTGGAACATTCAGGGGATCTGGTAGTCAAGGAAAAGGGCACTGGTACCGAAGTGTCAGATCAATCTAGATCACTGGCGTAGATTTTCTACCCCCGAGGAGGGAGGGGGGGGAGGGGGGGCTATAGGAATGGAAAAAAATGAAGACTTCGCAAGAACGATCCTTGTCGCAAGTGTATGTTGCGCAACAAACAGCGAGACAGCAGAGCTGGTCAAGACACGCTTCAGACACAGGCGTAGCTGTTACTGCTAGTAATTGGGATGGGCAGACAGACAGCAGGGGGGGAGGGGGTGGGGCTGAAAAATAAGACGAGCGAGTAGGAAGAATGCGTAAGAGCAAAAGGGGGAAGAAAGAGGGAAATGGAGAGTGTGGGGGGGTAGTGTAGGTGATTGAAAGATTCTGGAGAAACACCCAGCGATGAAGATGTTCCCCCACCATGAGAACTTCCCATGTCTGCTACTGAAGCGCACCGCTGACTGACACACACGTGAGCGTTCGGTGCCTAGGGAGATGTGTTACTGGGAAACCGCTGCAGCACAAGATTAGTCTCATCGGAGCCGTGAACGCTTTCACGTCTGAGTCCTCCTTTTTTTGTTGCTCTTTTCAGGATCTCCCCTGAAGTGTGATACGTTTGATCGTCATACAGGAGAAATGGCTGGGCTTCTTATCTACGTGCCTTTTTCCTTCCTCTTTTATCCCATTTATCTCCCACCCACCCCCACCACCCACCCCCACCCCCCCATCCCACACCCCCCCCCCTCCCCCTTCATTCTCTTGTGGAATGTCTCATTACATTTGAGTGTTAAAAAAGGCAAAGCTCTTCTTTTGCAGCAAGTTTCTCACTAAACAAGAAATAGGCAGGCAGGCCGACAGAGAGAAGGCAGAAGACTGAGAAACACTGGGAGGCAAAAGTGAGAGAGAGAGAGAGAGAGAGAGAGAGAGAGAGAGAGAGAGAGAGAGAGAGAGAGAGAGGAGAGAGAGAGAGAGGGAGAGAGAGAGAGAAGAGAGAGAGAGAGAGAGAGAGAGAGAGAGAGAGAGAGGAGAGAGAGAGAGAGAGAGAGAGTGGAGGAGAGAGAGAGAGAGAGAGAGAGAGACAAATATGGACGGGGGAGGAGAGGAAGACACTGCTGGTATAGTGCAAAGCTTATCTGAATGAACATTTCCGTTCTAAACGTGTTTCAAACCAGAATTAATCATCATGTTTTTTTCATTTTTTATGAATCTTTTTCACTTCTCTTTAGTTTCTCATATTCGTTTTCTGTGTTAACCTTTTAACACAAACATAAATTCCATTATTCCCAACCCCCTGGTAGCGCGCTCTGCATTCCAGCTACAAAAAGAAAAAAAACCTCTTTCCCACAAACATGTTATTTTCCCCAATAAGCGTCGTGAGGAATTCCGCCCTGACAGAGCCAGTAATGGTTATTCTGCATGAAACGGGATTTCACGGGTCCTCAGAGAATAGCGATTTTCTGGCTTGGTCAGTGGAAAGGAGGGACTGGCAAAAATCGAACAAGATCTCTTGTGGAAACAGCTGCCACGGTGCAGCGGTTATCTTCGCGAATTGATAGGCTGGAGAGAGCAGCAGGGTTCGAATCTCTCTTCAAAAGATTTTATTGGTGGGATTTTTTTTTCTGCCAGGATTGGCTCGTAGTAGAGCCTTGTGGGCTACGGGATCAAATGGAAAGTCTAGAACCACAGGTTTGAGTTTCGTTACGTAATTCGTCTCTGAGAGTGTGTTGCTCAAATTTCCTGTCCAACAAACCGCAGGTGCGTGTGTTTTCTCGTCCTGGTTGACACCAGCAAACATTATCAAAGAAGGCATGGAGTATAACCCTGTCGTGCAGTCTTAAAGCGGTATAAAACTCCATGGCATAATTTTTAACAATCCTAGTCCTCAGTGGTCGTTATCCAAAAAGGGTTCAAAATTCTGTGACCTTTCATGCCCTAAAGGGTTTTTTTTTTTTAAAATTCTGTGACCTTTCATGCCCTAGTCTTGTGGTGAATCTGTTTGACACAGCGGAAACAAGCTCAGCTGAATCATGAGTCATTAGTTGATTTGAAATTCTTGTCATAAATTTAAATGAAATTCTGTATTTTAAAAAGAAGTGTTAGTGTGTCTACCAAACAACAGGGACAAGCAAATTACAAGAAAAAAAAAACACGACGCGTTACGACCTCTTAGTGATTGCTCGGTCTTCCTTTTCGTTGTCCTGGAAACCTTGCCAGAAGAAGACCTAAGAGGTCGAAACGCGTCGCGTTTTGTCTTGTACTTTGTTTGTCATTGTTGTGTGGCGGACTCACTAACAATTTCTTTTTTTTTTTAATTGTACAGTTTCTGCCTGCAGTCGTCTCACCTTGAAACTGAAATGCAGGGCAACAAAATTCCCAAACAGTTCCAGCAAATCTACGGTTGTGAAGATGAAATGCATGAACAAATAAATGCTCCCAATACTTTCAAATAAGAAAATCATTTACAGTCGCTGCCTCAGGTCTACGAATTTGATTTGTTTCCACTATTTTCCTGCCGAAAATGAATTACTTTAATTCAATGTAAGCAACGTTAGTATGTATTTGCTGTGTATAAATTTTGATGTTAGGCTCGGCTCCAAACTGACAATGAATGATCACGTCAAGAAAATCTGTCAACGTGCATACCTGAAAGTGAAACCTTGCCTAGATGGCCACTATCTTATATCACCAGTCACAAAAATACTAGCTGCACCACTCAGTCTCTCACATCTTTACTACTACAATGTTTTAAAAGCTCGCTTTCGAATTGCTGAATCGGAAAACTTCAAAAGATGCATACTTTTTCATCAAGACAGATTTTCAGCTCAAAACAGCCCTCTCTCTCTCTCTCTCTCTCTCTCTCTCTCTCTCTCTCTCTACGCGCTTGTGTGTGTGTGTGTGTGTGTGTGTGTGTGTGTGTGTGTGTGTGTGTATGTGTGTGTGTGTGTGTGTGTGTTGTAAGAACATAGATGGGAGGTGCAAAAGTGGACAACATACAGAGCGGTATAGATAGATATGTTTTTCATTTAAATTTTTTTTCTCTGTTTGTACAATTGACCCCCCAAAAATAGAGTTGTTATTAACGACTTCATGAACATAAAATATAATCCGCCTACTAGTAGTACGCCTTTCCTGTGAGTACGTTTTCTTTCTTTGAACAATAAAGTGACTTTTGGAGTGGCTGGAGAGAAATCACCATTCAGAGTGATGGCTTGTAAGTATAATGTATGTATAGGTGTGAAGGTTAGGTATGCGTGTGTCTGTGTGCTCGCACTCGCACGCTGAAGAACACGTGTGTGTGTGTGTGTGTGTGTGTGTGTGTGTGTGTGTGTGTGCGTGTGCGTGTGTGTGTGTGTGTGCGTGATGTAAGCTTGTTGAGACCACTGCCCCGGTTAGACTTTCAACTTGAGTCATCTTATTTCTCTAAAAAAAAAAAAAAAAAAAAAAAAAAAAAAGGAAGCATAAAAAAAAACATGGAAAACTACACGAATGACTGCAGGCAGAACTAATTTCATGATTCAATATTCACAAGGAAGAAAACTGGCACCCAATGTTTTCATCAGGGACAAAAAAGAATGCCACAATAGGCCTTGAGATAGTATACAAAGATGGAGAATACCTCTAAACAAAACCTGTCGGAGAAAAGGAGAAAACTGAACATGAAACAAACAGGTACAGACAACTGCCCTCAGGAATGAAACAGGAAAAGGCTTCCCTCCCCTCACTGACCTTTCCACGGTGACCGCCTCATTTGCATGGAAGCTGACATGGAACGTGTGGAAGATCGAATGGAATGGAATTTGCTTTTCAGTAGAACTCTGTCTCTCAC
>JADBJO010000573.1:135000-145000 GCA_016801955.1 Conus betulinus
CAAAAAGAAACAAAGAAACCAAAAATATGATACAAAGAACCAAACAAAAGAACACACAACCCAAAAAAAAAAAAAGTTACGATTGGCAGAATGTTTCCGACTTTGAAAACCAAAAACGATCTATCATAGACATTTCGTACGTAATACGAATACGAAATATTTCTCCCTGCATTCCCTCACTAAGTCACTCACAGACCTCGTGTCTGAGCCCTCCCCTCCACCTCTCTCAGTCCCTACCCGTGCAACACACCCACCTTCTTTCATCCCAGCGTCTGACCTTCCACCATCTGTCTGAATTTCCCACCGTGTCATTGCATCATTTGCACAGAAGGTGAGGAAGGTGAAGCGGAGTGTATGGAAGATGAAATGGAATGGAAACTACCCCTGAATAAAATTCTGGAATCGGCGCTTGGTGTGAGGTGGTAAGACTGTGGGCTGTGAGGGGTATGCAGACCCATTCTTTTGGGCTGGATGGCTCTGCACAGACGAATGAATGCACAGTGTACAAGACGGAACAGTTTCTTTCACTTCTTAACATGCACAGGGTCAAGGAGGAATGAGGGCAAAATAGATGCATAATGTCCATTTCCAAATTTGTTGTGACTATAATTTTAAAGCAAACTAAACTGTGATTAAATTAGCTATAACATAAAAAAGTTTTTTTTTTTTTTTAATGAAATAAGATACGATCATAAGAACCAAACGGAACACACTGAAAACTACGTACGAAAAAAAAAAAAGCTGTTAGAAGCAAAATATTTTCAAACACAAACGAAACCAAGCATCACAGACCTGTCACCTTGGCAACAAAACAGGAAACGTCTCCCCTCACACCCTCACCCTCTTTCCTTCTCTCCCTCTGTAGTCGCTCATACCCTCCCCCACGCAACCCGTTCCCCTGACGTCATCCTGACCTCTCAGCTTCCATCTCCCCCATCACCCTCCCACCGTCACCTCATCATTTGCATGGAAAGAAGCAGAATGTGCGGAAGATGGAATGTAAACTGCCTCTGAACGCTGCTCTCGCATCAACTTGTGTGATGTTAGACATAAACATTTTACAGCAGACTCCATGGAAACCTGCTTCAGAGACGTTCCACCTGAGGTGATTTTTGAATTTCTGAGGGAGAGTAAAATTTTTCATCTTGTCTGAGATTTTGCAGCCGAGGGATTTCTAACACAATTCCTGGTGTGTTTCTAGAAGCTGTATTTTACAGGGTTGTGTGTGAATGAATGACTTGTGAGTTGACTTCAGCATGGGTGACAGCCCTGATATGACCCTTTGCGGTCGGCTGGGTTATAAGCAGTATCATTTACTTAATTTACGTCTGGCATCAGTGTTTGGTGGTGAAGCGACAAGGCTATGGATAGTGACTGGGTCACAGCTGATATTTTTCCATTGATCATGGATGGTTCTATACTTACCAGAAGCAGCAGACATAGACATGATGTGCAGAGAAGAAAACACCTCACAGTGATATTTAACACAAAAAGAGGTCAAAAGGATGTTTAATGTGGAACAGGATATATGATGTCAACTGATCTGTGTTTCTTTTTAAATACTTTTGCCACAAAACTGTGGCAAAGTTGTATAAAAAAAAAAAAAAAAAAAAAAAAAAAAGCATTTTAGAAAACAAAAAGTATTTTTTAAAAAAAAACAAAAGAAAGAAAACGAAAAAACAAAGACTGACTCTGAAAACCAAAGAAAACGAAAATTACTGCAATGATCAGAATATTTACAATGCAAATAAAACAACACGTCATAGTCATGTTATCTTTCGAACAAAACAAAAGGTAAAAAAAAAAAAATAAAAAAACTTCTCCATATCAACTCACTCCCTTCTTTTTCTCCTTCCGTCAAGCTTTCTCCACGCAGCTGCACACTACCCTTCACCCCTGCATCTCACCTTCTACCTCTGCTATGATTTTCCCACAGTGACCTCATAATTTGCGTAAGTGGTTTTTGAAGCGGCATGGTCATGGACGGGGATCAGTGTGCAGGTTAATGTTTCTTCATCAGTTGATTCCCTAATGGACTGAGTAGTTCTGTAGATATCAAAAGCAGTAGACGGATAAAGCTGCACACACAAGAGCAAACAATTTCTTGTGATCTCTAAAACTAAATGAGAGGTCAAAAGGAAATATAAAAGGAACAAGATATTCGTGTCTTCTTCGTTATCCTTTTATTGCAAAACTGTGGGGAAATGGTTGTAAACCTAAAAAAAAAATATTTCAGACGATATAGACAATGAAACAACAACAAAAGAGAAAATGTCACTGAAAACCCCAAAAGATGAAATACCTGTTCTCGTCAGAATATTTCAAACTGCAAACGAAACCAGACATCATAGACGTGTTACCTTGAAAAAAAAATTCCGCATATTCCCTCGCTCCCTCAGTCCTATCTCACTCACAACTTCTCCAAGCAACACGAACACCTTTCTTCATTCTCGCCTCTCATTCTCCACTTTCCCTGTGACTTTCCCGCACTGACCTCAGTATTTCTACGGAAGGTGAGGCGGGATGTGTGGAAGACAGAATGGAATGTAAACTGTCATCGGATGCAGCTGTCGCCTCGGTGTTTATTGAGGCAAAAATGTTGTGGCCACTAATCTGTGCGTAGGCTGATTTTTTTTTTCTCCATCGATCGATATTCCTAATGGACTGGTTGATTCTACAACAAGCAGCAGACAGATAAAAGATTGCACAAAAAAAATGTCTGTCTTGTGATCGTAAACCAAAAAAAAGAGAAGCCAAAAGAAAGTAAAATGGAAAAAAAAACCTAAAATGTCGGCATGTCTATTTGAGACAACACTTTTCATGCAAAACGGTCGCAAGATCATTTCAAAACTAACAAAGAATATGAGAAAATAAAAAATATCATACAAACAACCAACAATCACAAAAAAAAAAGAAAGAAAAGAAAACCCCATTAAAAAATCCCACAAACCCACTTGCTAACCTGCTATTAGCAGAAAATATCAGACCACAAAAAAAACAACCTATTATAGACTTTTATAACAGAAAGTAATTTCTCCCCATATTCCCGAACTAACTCACACACAGATCTTATATTGTTCCCGCCCTCATCCCTACGTCCCTAACACAGAAGAAACCTTACCATAACCAAAATATTTCTAACGAAAAAACTTATCATAGACATCGACATACACCTTGGGAACTTCGTCTTTTTCCGCGTACGCAGGCTGTTCCTGCAGACACCCCCTGTACAGGGAGTGGAGTTTTGTGTGTATGACCGTTTTTTATCCCGCCATTAAGGCAGCCATACTCCAACTTCGGAGAATGTGCATGCTATGTGTAACATGTCATCCATACCAACGGCCAAACTGACCTACTCTTCCGAAAGTTGGTGATGGATTTTTACGTGTGTGCAAGATGTTATGCGTGCGAACGAAACGGGAAACTTCACCCCCACACTCTCACTTTCCTTCATCCCCTCCCTCTGCTCACCTCGTCCTGTCACGCATACCCTTCCCACACAACCTGCCCCCCCTTCCCTTGTCGTAACACCTCTTCTTCCATCCTTGGCCTACCCCACCACACCGTCCCCTCCCTCAGCTCCCCCACGCTAACCTCATTATTTGCATGGAAAATGAAGCAAGATGTATGGAAGATAAGATGGACAGTAAACTGTCTCTGAATACAGTTCTTGTGTCATTGTTTATTGAGGTGACGTGGCTGTGGACAGTGATCAGTGTGCAGATTGACGTTTCTTTATCAATTGATTTTCTTATCGATTGTTGGCTCTATACATGTTAAAAGCAGCAGACAGTTGAATCACTGCACACAAGAGAGAGCACTTTTTTTTAACTTTAACACAAAAAGACAGTCGAAAAGAGGTATAACGAGGAATAGATATATGGTGCTGACTTATCTATGCGTTTTATCTGTCTTTTTATTGCAAATCTGTAGCAAATGGCTGCAAAGATGAAAAAGTGCATTTTAGACCCAAAAAAATATATAAGGTAATTGACAAAACAAATAAAGTCACAGAAAAACCCCGACGTCTGTAAAAAAAAAAAAAAATAAATAAATAAAAAATTTTTAAAAAAAGCAACATTATTGTCGGAATATTTCCAACTGCAAACGAAAGGAGACGTCATAGATTTGTGACCTTTGGAACAAAACACAAAAAAAAAAAAAAAAAAAAAAAAACGTTCTCCCCACATCACCTCACTCCTTCAACCCTAACTCACTCACATCCTCTCTTTACATGCCAGACACCTGTCTTCACTCACTCCCGTCTCTTCCTTTCCACCTTCTCCATGACTTTCCCACAATGACACTATTTGCATAGAAGATGAAGCGCAATGTATGGAGATGGAATGGAATGGAATCTGAATGCAGCACTTACATCAGTGTTCAGTGAGGCGAGAAGATTGTGTCCACTGATCCGTGTGTCGGATGATTTTTTCGTCATCGGTCAATGTTCCTTATGGACTGGCTGATTCTGCAACAAGCAGCCGATGGATGAATGACTGGACACACATGTGTATCTTGTGACGTTTTACAAGAAAAAGAGAAGCCAAATCAAAAACTAAAGTGGAAAAAGGCATAAGTCTGTACATTTGAGACTCTTTTTCTTGCAAAACTACGTCAAATCGTCTTAAAACTTAAGACAAGACACGACAGAGATAAAAAAAAAAATGTACAAAGAACCAAACAAAGAAAAACACCATTGAAAACCAGACAACAAGGAAACCAGTCATTACAAGATAATTTCCAACGACAAAAAAAAGGGAGGGGGGGGGGGGGGGGAAGCTATTTTAGACAAGTTGTAACAGGAAATAGCTCCTCCTCGCATTACGTCACTATCTCACCCTCCGACCTCTGAAAAGGTCATTGCCCTCACCCCTACCTCCCTCCCTCCCTCCCACCTTTTCCGCACAGCCCTGCCGGCCTTCTTTTATCCCCCACCTCACATCTTCTACCGTGCCAGTGACTTTCCACAGTGATCTCACCATTTGCATAGGTCAAGCCGAATGTATGGAAGATGGAACGAAATGCAACAGCTGTTGTAGACCGTTCTGGCACCGAGTCTTTAATGAGGCAATGAGGCTGACGGGGGGGGGGGGGGGGATTTGTGTGTAGGCTGATTCGTTTTCTTCATTGATGTTATATTCATGAAGGCCTGAGTGATTCTCTGCAGATGACTAGCAGCAGGCTTTTTGAGTGACTGTGCACGAGAGGGAAAGAAAGAGAACACTGCCATGTGATCTTGAACGTGAAAGAAGAGGCTAAAGGGAAGTTAAAAGGAGAAAATGTTTATATCAATTTCTCCACGTTCTGTGACTATGCGTCCTCAATGTAAAACGTGGCAAATTTGTCGATCATTTAAAAAGAAATCTGTGTTTGTAAAAAGAAATATGATTGTCACAACCAAAGTTTAAAAAAAAATAACATTACACACACACACACACACACACACACACACACACACATATATATATATATATATATATATATATATATATATATATATATATGCAAAACGAGTCATAATGGACAATTTACCTTGGCAACAAACCGGGTACGGCCTCTCCCCTCACACCCTCAGCCCCCTTCCTCCCTACCCCCACCTCAGCCTGACGCTCATACCCACTCCGTGCAACCCGTCCCCCTCCCTTTATACCAAACCCCTTCTCCAGTGACGTTCCCACAGTGACCTCATCATTGGCATTGAAGGTGAAGCAGAACGTGTGTGGAAGATGGAATGGAATGTAAACTGCCTCAGAACTTTTCGTGATATATGTGTTCGGTGAGTGTACAGGGCTGTGGGTGGTTATCGGTATGCAGGTGATTTTTTTTTCCCCTTCGTCGATCTATTATCCTCAAAGACTGGCTGGTTCAATACATGGCAGGTACCCGAACGTATACATGGAATTTTTCTTGTTATTGGTGTGTGTGTGTGTGTGTGTGTGTGTGTGTGTGTGTGTGTGTGTGTGTGTGCGTGCGTGCGTGCGTGCGTGTGTGTGTGTGTGTGTGTGTGTGTGTGTGTATGTTTATGTGTGCGTGTGTGCGTGTGTGTGTGTGTGATGAATTTCATTTTGTAATGAAACTGCACCAAATATAATGACATTAGAAATCAGTTTATACCACGAAAATTTACATGCATAAAGTCCGTATTTAACTATTTGTCGTTTGCTTTGTGGTGATAAAAAGTGTCGCTAAACTTAGCGAAACTTCTAAAACTTAGTAAGTTATGTAACATTATTTGAAGTGTGTTAATCATAGGGAATTTTTTTTTTTTTTGATGTTTGATTTCTTTCGTTTACATTTGTTTGATTTGTTGCGAGTCCTCCGTGCCCCAAAAGGGGTCACAAGATTAAAATCCTTGAATCTTTGTGTATGTGTGTGTGCGCGCGCGCGCGCGCGTGTGTGTGTGTGTGTGTGTGTGTGTGTCTGTCTGTCTGTCTGTCTGTCTGTCTGTCTGTCTGTCTGTCTGTCTATGTGTCTGTGTTCATTACAACACAGAAAAGGCAAAGTGTGAAAAAAACATAGAAAAGCAGCAGATCAGAAGGGGAAAAGTTTTAGAAAGGAAGAAAGAGGAGAAAATATATCAAAGTGAACAATGCATATCTGGATCGTGAGTGTCATGTGCAGTCAACAAGGTTAAGATAAAGAAACAAAGAAAGCGACATATCTATTAATCATCTTTTTCCTCTTCTGTTTTTCCCCCGTTGTGTGAATAACATCGTGACAATTTTGCAAAAGAAACCCAACACGGTCTTTTTTTGTCTTCAGTGTTGAAAGTAGCAGACGCTTTGGGAACCCTCAAGCGATGGAATCTGCTGGTCTTGACATCTGAGACAACGGTTCTGCAGAGGAAAGAAAGGTGAACAAATAAATAAGACAGGAAGAAAAAAGAAAGGATAGCAAGACAGAAGAGAGGAAGAAAGAGAGGAAGAAAGAGGAATGAAGAAGAAGAAAGAAAGAAATCAATGCTGCCCAGCAGCCTGGCGCTGCACAAGTGTGTCTGGGAATGACAAGAACAGGGAACCGGATTCCATTGCGGGGCGTGTCATCCCCAGCAGGCACTGCAAGCTCTGGAATAACTTACCATCTCCATGCCATCCACGCCCTCCTGCCCCCCTCCCCTCCCCCCGCTTACCCTCATCCCCCCTCCCCCTCCCTGATCCCCCCGACCTCGGCAGACGACGTGTGAACCTTTATCCCTAACACACATGCACGCGCGCGCGCATACACACGCACACGCGCACGCACGCATGCACGTGTACACACACACACATATATACACACACACGCGCACACACACATGCAGACATGTACACACGCACGCAGACACGCACACACGCACGCAAGCACGCACGCACTCACACACACACGCACATACACACACACACACACACACACACACACACACACACACACACACACACACACACACACATTCTTCCCATCCCAACACCACCCCTCATTTCCCCCAGGAACTACCAAACTCGCTCATCCCTCTTCCCCCTGCCTCCTTCTTTCTCTTTCCCTTTCTCCCACCCACCGCAATTTTTCGCCACAGCATCCATGATTCACGGCCATGACCTCAACGTGTTAGGATTTGCTGCATGCTAAGGCTGTCTTGAACGTTCAGACGTTTTATCAATTCCGCATGGCATCGAGGACATTTACTGCCAAAGCCCGAGAACAAAAAAATTTTACAACTCCGTATCCTACAAAAAAAAAAAAAAAAAAAAAAAAAACAAACGAAAACGTGCACGCTATGTAAAACAGGCGTATGTGTAGACTCTCTCTCTCTCTCTCTCTCTCTCTCTCTCTCTCTCTCTCTCTCTCTCTCTCTCTCTCTCTCTCTCTCTCTCTCTCTCTCTCAAAGCTAATCGTAGTAGTTATTCCACAGTAGCTCACATGTTTGCTTTAAAGACCTTCGTTCAAAAGCAGTTTACTTTAAATCGGAAATTATGTTGTATCATTGATTGTTTTTAAAAAGCGTTTGATTGTATAAGCAGAAGTGTTTTTATGACCTATTCTGTTTTAAATCTTTTTTTTTAAGGGGGGGGGGGGGGGGGGAGACGTTTCCGAAAAAAAATTGTTTACAGTTTGATGAATATGCATAATAATATTAATAGTGTAAAGGCTAAAGTCAGATGTGGGGGAAAACTGACAGATTATATCCAATGTACTACCGGGGGTAAAACAAGGAGACGTATGCAGCCCGTATCATTTTCCCTGTTTTTCAGTGAATGAACTTCTGACGTTCTTAATAATGGGGAGAATGGCGCGTAGTTTACCAACGTTATTCTACACTTACTTTGCCTATATTTAGTAGGTGATGTAGCTATATCTGAAACGGTCATTGGCCTTCAAACGCAATTTAATAGTTATATATCAACCTGCAATTTCGCTACAATTTCGGGTAAATATGTTGAAAAGTGACACAACCGTGCTTAGAAAGAGTGGGTATTTAGAACAATGGACTTACAAAGGAGTTGGGATGCCAGTCTTTAACATATATAAATTCCTCAGAATTCATGGTTAGCACGGATAGCTTTTTCCGCAGTTTTAAAAATTTCGGGAGCACAGCTTAACATGCTAATCTTAAATGAATGTTAGCGAACCGCCAGGAGAAACGTGGACAAACGAGTCACAAGACAAAAGCTAAGTGAAAAATTCGTTCATTTTCATTGTCCTTTTTGTGTGTGTCCCGCCTGAAGAAGACCTAAGAGGTCGAAACGCGTCGTGTTTTGTCTTGTGACTCCTTTGTCCACGTTTCTCTGGGCGGTTCGCTAACGAATTGTTTAGATTGCCGCCCTGCAGTCGTCTCACTTTGCAACTAGACCTTAACATACTGAATAATGCATTATCCACAGATCATCTAAGTTAAAATAGAAGCCTTTTCATGTATCTATCAAACTATTTGGTGCTGTGCTGATGTATGGGGCTTAGAAACTGCTGTGCTACACTGTGAAGAATTTCATTTATTTGCCCAGACGAAATTTCCGGGTGTGTCGGCGCTTATACCAAACAATTTCATTTATGACAAAACAAGAAGATATCCGATATATTCAACTTCTGTATGAAATGCTTAAGCTACATTTTAAAGTTATTTGAGATGGAAGATACGAAATGACCTAAGAAAGCCTGTAAGATGTTATATGCTTTAGTTGAACAGGATGACAAAAGCTAAAGTAAGATTATATGAATTTGGTTTAGGATATCATATTATATGAATCTGGTTTGGGATATACGTGGGTTAACCAGTGTATTGGAAATAAGACTGTATTTTTCAAAATGCTTCCTTCCAGCTGCTTATCGAGTGTAAATGGCAAGACTAGAATGCTTACCTTTAAGATAGTAGCAGACTTGAATGGTAGAGACACTTCTGTCCATTACATCGTATCCCCAACCTGTTTATCTATAGTGTGTCATTTGAAGTACATAATGAAGAGATTTAGGTTTGGATTGTCTGAAATCAACGCTCATCGGTCGGTCTCGTCATCATGAAGGAAATATACAGAATGAACTTGTTTGTCGTTTGTGTTGAAGAGGGTCGTGAAAGCGAGGTTCATTTTGTGTTTCGCTGTCTTGCCCCGATACGCTCTGAAATCAGATTATTTCATCAAAATATCACAGACACCCCTGCTTATGGACATCGGTTACTTGTGGCTTCTGCTGGCGAAGATGTTGCACAATGATCTGCTCTCTCGTTACATAGCGCGTTTCAAATCCGCTCCATTTGCCGTTCCTGATTGATGTCGTTCTCGTTATCTTTGTAGTGATGTACGATTTCTTGTACTCATTATTGATGTTGAACAATTAAGTAGCGGGGGAAAACAAGTGCAGGTTAACAATTCTTCCATCATTATAATAATGACTTGGCAACAACAAAAAAAATGAAGATGAAGAAAATGGAAAATTTATATTATAAATATGAAAATCCTTCACTAGCTGCCTGAGGAAACCCATCGCAATCCCTCTCGAAGGCAGATCTATTTGTATTGCCTGCTCC
>JADBJO010000573.1:147500-152500 GCA_016801955.1 Conus betulinus
GTGTGTGTGTGTGTGTGTGTGTGTGCAGCAGGTGAGGTCTGAGGGCAAAGATGCCGATGTTTGAGGAGACGGGGGGGGGGGGGGGGGGGGGGGGGGGGGGGGGGGGGGGAGGGGGACAGGAGTGTGGTTCAGGGAGGCCGGATGCTCTTTATGCATCAATGGTTTTGCTTCTATTTTGCTTGTTTTTGTTTGTTTTTTTCATCGGTTGTTTGCCGTACTTTTTTTTTTAAACTTTATAATTCTTTCTTTCTAATTTGTGAATTCATGTATGGATGCATAATGTATTTTCCCCAAGGGATGGATGTGGAGAAATCAGTATGTATTCTTCTCTCACTACCCTCTTAAAAATTCTTCCTTCATTTTTCTCTCATTCATTCGCAAACACACGCATTCACACAAGATCATGACGTATACACATGCACCAAGTTTTGACATACTCGATGAAAAAAGCAAACACATTCCGACTTCTCTCTCTCTCTTCTCTGAATTGTCAGTATGAATGATATGTGCTGAAACAATGTATGCGTGACAAGGACAGATTATAAGACTAGGCTTTGGCCTAAAATCTCCATCCTTGTGTATTAAAGATCAATCAATCCATCAATCAATCAATCTCTCTGTCTCTCTCATCTCTCTCTCTCTCTCTCTCTCTCTCTCTCTCTCTCTCTCTCTCTCTCTCTCTCTCTCTCTCTCGCTCGCTCGCTCGCTCGCTCGCTCTTCAAAATCTTTAACACAAAAAACTTGCCTGTTAATCTTTAGTCTTCAAATGTCGCGGATTTCAAAGGTTCCGTAACGTAAAGAAGGTGTGGCTGTTGGCTTGTAAGTAATTCTTGGGAGAGTACCTGTACCGATAAAATGGTTCACGCGAATTGAGCAGATACCCGATTTTCATTAGATGCTTTTTAAGTTGTATGAGGTAATGGTCAATGTTGGTACTGTTAAAAGCCTTAACGACTACCACGTCGATCACAATAAATTCTGGTGAATCTGGACTTAGCTAGGAAAACTGTCAGATGACATGAAATTACAACAATCCTATGTGTAACTAATGCAGTATAGTGTTCTACTAAGTCTAGCAACATAAACTATTTTCGAAAATCCTTAAACGAAAGGCTTATGATTATGTTTGCCCTAAATAAGTGGATTTCTGTGATGCAATGATAGATACGTGTGTTGTATTTCTCTGAAGACTGGTGTAGCTTCTTTCAAAGGGAAGTGTATTTCGAACATAAATATCCATCTTTTCGGTGTATTTCGAACATAAATATCCATCTTTTCGGTGTATTTCGAACATAAATATCCATCTTTTTGGTGTATTTCGAACATAAATATCCATCTTTTCGGTGTATTTCGAACATTAATATCTATCTTTTCCCAGTAGCGCTTACAAAGCTAAGATTGAATGCTTTACAAATCAACAATGATGTACATCGATATTATGATTCAGTTCACGATAACTGCTGTATATGTGGTAAGTTTTCATACATTTTGAAGATTTGTAGCTTGGGGCGCAATATACAGAGATCTCGGGAAGGACAGGAGGTTCTACAGGATTCTGTGCAGATGGACCTTAAACTTTTTGCACAGTCAAAAACAATAGAGACACCATGAGAACAAGGCCATGAACAAAAGCAGGGTCTAACTGAAAGAGACTGTTGGTGGGAGTACCAGGAACAAAAGCAGTATGGTAATTCCAGAACCGATCTCACTAGTATTAGTGCGGATGGATGGTTGAATCACTTTTACGATGCTACTCTGAATAAAACATAAAATTGTTATTAACCTATCCCCGTCCTATCCCGAATTGTTCGTTTAAGGATCGTTGGCTGATTTACAATCTCTCTCTCCTCTCTCTCTCTCTCTCTCTGTCTCTCTCTGTCTCTCTCTCTCTCTCTCTCTCTCTCTCTCTCTCTCTCTCTCTCTGTGTCTCTCTGTGTGTGTGTGTGTGTGTGTGTGTGTGTGTGTGTGTCAAACATAATCTTTCAATGAGAACAATTAGACTTTTTCTGTCTTTTTACAACATACCGACGAACATTCTAACGGATATGAATTAATAAACTAAACATGAAAAGAGAGAGAGAGAGAGACAGACAGACAGACAGACAAACAGACAGACAGAGAGAGACGACGACGACGACGACGACGACTACTACTTTTCTCTACCAACATGTCACCCTCTCTCTCTAATCTCCCCGTCTTACTGGCACTCTTTATTTAACAAACTTTCATTCAAACAACGAGACAAAGACCTTCCAGAGTCTTAAAGCTTAAATTACTTCAAATAGGAACCAGTCAGTGCAACTTTGTGTGAGTGTGTTCCGCCCTTTTGAGAAATGCGCCAAGTGAGGAAAAGGCCGTTTCATGGATCGTCCAAGCGGCGATTGTGCGGGATATGAATGAGAATGAATTATGCATGAGGAGGCTGTCTATTTGGAGCTAACGGACTGGCACATTAGCATTCTTGGAGCAAAGAACCAGCCAGGGGTAAATTACATATAAGCCATCTCAATAATTCCTTCCTAGTCTTCCTTAGAATAGACAAATCACTGGATTTCTTTCGCAGCAGGATGTCGCTCTCTCAGTGTCATTCAGGTGAGATATCTGTCTGTCTTCTGTCTCCCAGGTTTTTCATCTCCATATTATTCCCATAACTTTCAGCTTTCATTCTATTTCGCTTTTTTTTTTTTTTCTACTGACCTTTCATTTTTTTTCTCTATTGCGCTGTTTTTCCACTTTAACGTTATTGTTTTGTGTGTGTGTGTGTGTGTGTGGGGGGGGGGGGGGGGGGGGTTGCCTATTCCGCTGTTTTTCATTTTCACACCGTTCCACTTTTCCATGTTGACACCAGTTCACTCTTATTCCTTTCTGGTGTTGTTCTGTTTTTCCACTTTGATTGTATTCCTCTGTTTTCCACTTTCATGCTATTCCACTGTCGCGTGTGTGTGTGTGTGTGTGTGTGTGTGTGTGTGTGTGTGTGTGTGTGTGTGTGTGTGTGTGTAAGAGAGAGAGAGAGAGAGAGAGTGCATGCGTCCGTGCGTGCGTGCATGTGTGCGCGCGTGCGTATGTACGTGTGTGTGTGTGTGTGTGTGTGTGTGTGTGTGTGTGTGTGTGTGTGTGCGTGCGTGTGTGTGTGTGTGTGTGTGCGTGCGTGCGTGCGTGCGTGCGTGCGTGCGTGCGTGCGCGCGCGCGCGCGCGCGCGGTCTCGCGTGCATTTAAATGACGATTGCGATTTGTTGTCATATCGGTGGTTTCTAGTCCATTAGTTGTCAAATGCCGCTTAACTTTTCTGTCTCTATCTAGCAGAGGATAGCTCGAACATTTCTAGACGATTTGAAAATACTGTACTAAGAGAATCCTTCATTTTTCTGCAAGTAATCTTTTCAGTTTGGCTACCTACAATCAATCAAACACTGATTATATTAATTTTTAAAACACTGTATATCTCGCACTTCCCGATCTAGCCATACCAACCCAAGTCCGTTTTCAAAATACTTCACGAACATTCATATCCGATGTTTGTTACCGTTGGAATTGGTATTTAAGGACACCTGTATACTTTTAGAAAATAATGGAGGAGCATGAAGGTGGTAAAAGCAGTGGAATACCACCAAGCTGAGAAGAAAAAAAAACGTGGAATTGCATCAATGTGGGAAATACTGGAATAGCATTAATGTGGGAAAATGATTTTATAGTATCTACGTAGAAAAACAGAAAAAAAAAACCCTGCGGAACAGCACCAGTGTGAAACGTTGTGCGATATTATCAACATGAAAAACGTCAGAATAGCATCAAAGTGGAAAATGGTGGAAAAGTATCGATGTGCAGAACAAAGGAATAGCATCATGTAATCTGAAGATTTTTTGTGTATCCGAAAAATCACTCCACTGATTCGTGGCAAAAGATGTCAGCATAATCGTATTTGTTATTTCTTCTCATTGTCTGTTGCTTTGCTTCGGTTTTTCGTTGCATAATGTTTATGAAATCGTCCTCATATAATTGAGGTTATGACCTTCATTGAATTAAATTCCCGTTTTCCTGTACGTCTCTCTCTCTCTCTCTCTCTCTCTCTCTCTCGCTCTCTCTCTCTCTCTCTCTCTCTCTCTCTCTCTCTCTCTCTCTCTCTGCATGACTTCATAATCCCACAAACAAACGTCCCCCAGGATTCACGATGAATGGCCTTGTATCCCAGCAGCTCAATCGGCTATGTGATTGGGTAGATATCGCTTCAAGGGAGATCAACAAGTTTGCAGTCAATCGCTGTTGATGAGCCCCCCTGAAAATCAGCCATGTTGACTGCGAGGGAACTGAAGTGTCGTAGTCTAGCCCGTCTGCTGGACCAGCCTCGTTATCGTGGAATGTTGGGATAAATGTCGGTAAAGAGACGTCCATCACTCGGATCAGCGTTGTCCAATCAGTGTTATTATACGAGCATTACCCGATTTGTGATTGCATTAATCGTAATCATATAAACATCTCTGAACTGTTATTCTAACCATATCAAAACCAAATGTATTCGAAGTGTTACACTGTTAGCATTGCAGGAGTCGTGATCTTATCCCTGTTATCATCGTATCAGCGCTGCCAAAATCTTAATCTTCTTACTGTCATCAAACTAGCAACAGCCGATTTGTCACTGTTTGCATACCAAGATCACCCTTTTCATAATCCTATCACTATCTTAAATCAAAATGACCCGATTCGTGATCTTACCATTATAGTAACATGACTCGATTCATAATCTTATTGTCATCATACCAGAATCACCAGACTCGTAATCTCATCACTGTTATCAATTCAACATCACCTGAATCGTATGTAATCCTATCAATAGCACCTCATTTGTAATCCTATCACCATTACACCAGCATTACGGAGATCCTGTACCATTGTACCAGAATCATTCGAATCGTAATTATGCTACTGTTATCTTACCAGCACCAACTCACTTTCATTCCCTCCGGAGTTTTATTTACTACCATCACTGGAATTGTAATCCTTTC
>JADBJO010000573.1:160000-170000 GCA_016801955.1 Conus betulinus
ATTACATACAAGTCTAAAAGCCAGCTTGAAACCGGTCGGCTAATCGACACAAAGTTTGACAGAGTTTGCTGACGAGTTTGATGAGGAACTGTATTGACTCCAGAAATCCCTTTCGATGATATGACTAATTTCCTTGTGTGACAAAGGACAGTCAACCTTAATACTACCTAATATATTCTTTGCTCCCCCTTTTTGCTGCTCTATCTGCTTGATCGTTAAAAATGAAGGAGGTGTGCGATGGAAACCACGAAATATACAACATTAGTACCTTTCATGTAAAGACAGTGCAACATGTACTTAATCTCAAAATAATTCCTCTCTCTGTGTATTTTCAAAACAATGCAAACTTTTTAATACTGACTGTGAATCAACACAAAACAGGATATTAAATATTGAGACTGGCAAGGAAATTAAATAATTTAATGCCATCAGGACAGCAACAAGTTCAGCTGTAAATATGGAATGACCCTTACCTAAATAATATGATTTTTCAGCTTTGTAATCTGGAATTACAAAGCCAGATCCCGCACTACCATCATCAAGAACTGAGCCGTCAGTGTATACTTTCAAATAGTTAGTAAACTTTTCTTCCATGTCAGTTTTGACAGATGCTGCTAACACATGCGGCGACATCGCTTTATTTAGATCAGAAGAAAAAATGTTAACTTTTACTTCCGTTAGTTCCCAGGGGGTACCGGCGGAACCAGTACGCGAGGCGCTACCTCGTGTGGGTTAATCTTTGATGAATAAAAACGTCTGAAACATATGAACGAAGCGTCTCTCTAAATTTGAATTTTTCTGTGCATTTTTCGAAAAATCAATGTCGGATCGTGTATTTAACTCTTCAAGGTCGTCCACGGCAATCCGTCTCACTACATATTTTACAGAACTTATTTTCCTTTCCTCATCAAGTGGCAAAAGGCCTGCTATCTTATAAACTTCAGAGGACTTAGTGTGCACAGGTACACCCAGGGACAACTTTACAGCTTTACTGTCAATTCTTCTTTGAAGTTTCTTTAAATGCGATCGCGGAGCTGAAAAGAATACCTCCTGTCCGTAAGTCAATCTTGATCGTACAAGACTGGTTGCTAAATGCAACAAAACTTTGGGATCCTGTCCCCATGGAGAGTGACTGACAATTTTTAGAAAATTCAAACTTTTAACCGCTTTAGTAACTATCGAGTCTATGTTTTTTTTTCCAGTTTAGTTTTGGTGTAAGTAGGACGCCTAAAAATTTTACTTCAAGTTTATAAAAATTTCCCGTCCTCCCAGAAAGAATATAGGCAAGTTACTTGGGTTATATCCATTGTTAAAGAGAACCAAATGTGTCTTTTCAACAGAGAATTGAAAGCCGTTCAAATGCATATAACTATTTAATTTATCCAGCTCGTTCTGAAAGAGCTTCTGAATATAATTTATGTGACGTAAATTTTTGTTCTTTTCTTTAAAGATACATTAATCCATATTGCAATGTCATCAGCATATTGAGCTACCTTGGTATATGATGAAAAACATGTACATAGTAAGTCATACAGCATTACGTTGAATAACAAAGGGGAGATAATAGAACCTTGTGGAATTCCCATATCTATAGATCTTGAGGATGATAAAGTCACACCAACTTTGGGCATTATATGTCTCCCACTTAAAAAGTATTTCACATAATTGTAGACGTGACCAGAAAGACCAATTTGTTTCAATTTACAGTAGTCGGCTGTGCCACACTCTATCGTAAGCTTTAGTAAGATCAAAGAAGGAAGCAAGGACACTTTTACGTTTAGAAAACTGTTTCTTAATATGAGTAGTTAGTCGTGTCAGGTGATCAATTGTACTTCGTCCTTTTCTAAATCCAGCTTGATGTGAAGAAAATACATCATGTTTTATCACAGTAATAGGCCATTCTGAAATTTACTATTTTTTTCCATGACTTTTCCAGTATGAGACGTGACTGAAATGGGTCTATAACTAGACGTTTCAGACCGAGGCTTGCCCTGCTTTAGAATAGGAGTCACAATAGACGTCTTCCACTTATCGGGAATTTGTCCACACATTCCCAACATTTGTTAAATAATTTATGTAAAATGACTATCCAGTTCTCTGGTAAATGGTTTTAACATAGTGTAAGAAATCCCATCCAAACCAACCGAAACCTTTTTATTTCCCAACAGACGGATAGCATTCCTGACTTCCTGTAAAGATATTGATACATTTATAGTACTGTTGTTGTTTGGTACAGGATCTCTATAGTTATCAGTATTTTTTTTCTTTTAATCTAAACGACTTTTGTTCATTAGGCAAACATTCCGTACAACATGTTTTAACGTACATAGATGCAAATTCCTCAGCATTTTCTTTGGGAGATAGAAATTCTTTACTTGTTGTGTTTTGATCGGGTAATCTTGGAGTTTAATGCCCGATTTCATTTCTTTCACCTTATCCCACACCTTTTTCAAGTCTTTACAGTCAGATACTTTATTTAGACAGAACTGTGACCAGTATTGTCTTTTTGCTTGCGCTGTGACTCTGTTTGCTTTTTATTTTGTACTGCACATTTCTTTATGAGCTGCATCTTTTATCTCTTGCACAGGAACTTTTCTAACTTTTAGCCAGTTAAGATAAGCTAATGTTTTTGCTTTAACAGCATCCTCGCAAGCCTGATTCCACCAGACATTCCCTGAGAATGTTTCACACACCTTTTTGATCCTTTTTAGGAATAGCTAGAGCAGCAGCCTCAAGAACTGCTTTCTGAAAGTTATCATAAAGATGTTAACATCCTCACAAATAACTTCACTCTCAGTCTTCTCAGTGAGGTAATTTTGAAAAGTTTCCCAATCTGCCTTTATGTAATTAAATTTAGGTATAACATCTTCACCACTAACTTCAGATCCAACGGATTCTTTTAAAAGATAAAAGTATTGGCACATGGTCACTACCTAGTGGGTCATTGGCTGTATCCCACTTTGCTGTTAATGCTAAAGCAGGTGAAACAAAGGTTAGATCAAGCGCCGATGCTCTATGATGAGATGTCTGGGATGCGCGTAGTTCTCCCGTCGTTAAGCAAAACTAAAGATGAATCCACAACAGTTTCCAGAAAATCAGGGTGAGAAACTATTTGACAATCTTCATCCCAGAAAGGAGCATGAGAATTGAAATCGCCACCAACGATCCACTTTTCTTTAGAACAGTTTTAGAGAACGTAACCAATTAGTATTTGCCCATCAGGGCCCTTAGGGTAATAAACTGATGCAAAATGTAAAATTTGATTGTTTGAAACTTTCAATTTTATAAAGGATGCCGACACATTAACTGTATCTTTTGTAAAAGAAAGAGGACTAACGTACGTGTAATCTAAACCACATTGTACATAGATAGCTGTACTAACTTTATCAGAATCTTTGCATATATGATAAACCGGCGGATAGTAATAACCTTGTAACTTGGCAACTTCTGCTGAGTGACATTTAAGGACTGAAGGAGAAGTACATGATGAAATTTACTAGAAAGATGCATACACAAATTATCAATATTAGTTGACAAGGAACGTGCGTTCCACTGTAGAACCGACAAATTATCACATGTGTTGTTCTTTTTCTTCCTGGTCATATGTTAACCTAATTTAATGATGGATAAGTATCATATACGTGACGCAGTACAATAACCTGATCAAAACTGCGAAAAGCACCCGTTACCTAGAGAATGGGGGGGGGGGAGGGGGGGAGGGGGAGATTTTTCTTTTTTTTTCCCCCACAGGGCTGATCATGGATACTTAACTGACCATCATGAACTCTTCTATGTTGATTTGGGGATGACAGGCGCTATCACAATGACCTCCTACTGAAAGCTGCTTCACACAATATGATGATTGGGCCCGATGTTGCACAAAAAAAAAGACGCCCGAGCGGAAAATGGCAGATGGTTGCGCTGTTTAACATCCGTAGGCGTCAGCAGAGATGAGTGTTGAACATTTTGTTGACTAGCCCTCTGCCAGGAAGATGACTGCTGGTCGCCATGTTGACCAGCTGATGACTTGAGGGAAGATGACTGCTGCTCGCCATGTTGACCGACTGATGACTTCAGGGAAGATGAATGCTGGTCGCCATGTCGACCAGCGGATGACTTCTTTGGAGGGAGATGACTGTAGGTCGCCATGTTGAACAGAAGTTGACTTCTTGAAGGAAGATGACTGCAGGTCGCCATGTTGACCAGCAGATGACTCCTTGGAGGGAGATGACTGCAGGTCGCCATGTTGAACAGCAGATGACTTCTTGGAGGGAGATGACTGCTGGTCGCCATGTTGACCAGCAGAAGACTTCTTGGAGGGAGATGACTGCTGGTCGCCTTGATGACCAGCGGATGACTTCTTAGAGGGAATTGACTGCCAGTTGGAATGTTGACCAGCAGATGACTTCATGGAGGGAGATGACTGTTGGTCGCCATGTGATCAACTGATGAATTCATAAAGGGAAATGACTGCTGGTCGCTATGTTGATCAGCTGATGGTTCTTCAGGGGACAGTGATTTGGAAGTTTCATAATAGCCTTCCGTTTGAGTTGAAACGGAAAAGAACTTTACAGCAGTTTGTGTAGATTTGCAATCAACACTACAAGCATTCTTTACAACGTCCGCATAAGATTTCTGGTTAACGGACTCTGTCTGTTTCAGCTTCAGCTTTGCTTGACGAATAGCCTCTTGAAACGAAATATAGTTCTTTGATTTCAAAACATTCACTTCTTTGGCCATCTTTTTAGCAGGGACATCCATGAAAAGCCGATGAATGGTCACCTTTGCAGTTCACACAGAAGAATTGTCCAAGGTGCAGTTCTCTCGGGGGTGTGATTGACTGACCACATCTGCTGCATATCTGTACTTTACTTAAACAGTGTTTTTCTGGTGTGATGCAAACGCTGACAACACGTACACCTTTTTATTGGCGCACAATATGGGTGTATCTTCAACACAACATTGTCAATACTAAGTTTTTCTGGAAGTGCTTGAAGTTTGAAAGTAATTATTGTCACGTTTTTCCCGTTTTTAAGAACTGATTTTCGGACCCCGCTCACAATACTTGGAACAGAAGACAGAAAGACTCTCATCCAGGTCCTTGAAAAACAATACCAACTGTTTTTTACTTGGGGCTTAGTAGTTTCAACAGCGATACCAGCAATACTTTGTGTCTGCATCAGCTTCTTACTTTGTCTCTCATTTTTGCACTGAATATAAAAACTATCATCTCTTACTTTTTGACAGACACAACTTCACCAGTCACGGACTCTATTGCCTTTTTTGTGGTAATGAGGATATAGATGTCGCAGGAGCAGAGAGCCGTCACCTGAATCTTTAATAATAACATTATAATCTTCTTTGTTCAACAAATTTGGTACGAAAGATGATTTAAGATAACTAAGTTGAACTTGCTTCACAGATGGAATGTGCGTCCAGTCTACCTTTTTTTTTTGAGTCGTGCAGTGTCGATGGCAGTTTTGGCCACTGAACCGGCGACCATTTGGAGCGGCACACTTCAATTGGAATATTCGCATTGATCTGATCACTGCCGTAAGCTTTTACTGCTTACAGGTCATCAATGCCTATTCTTTAATTCTTTTATTTGATTTTCTTTTTTTTTTTTTAAGTGTATTAGAGTGAAATTTCCTTTTTCATTTTTATTTTTCTATTGTTTTGTTTTGCTAGTTCTAATCGGGAACTCAGCAATGACGTAATATAATGTCGTAACTTATGTACAACGGAGAGAGTCGTCATTTTGTTTTGACATCATTTTTGACCATGGAATTTCAGACTGGAAAGAACAGTTCATACCCTGATGGTGTGTGTGTGTGTGTGTGTGTGTGTGTGTGTGTGTGTGTGTGCACGTGTATGCACGAGAGCGAACACATTTGTGTTGTGTGTGTGTGTGTGTGTGTGTGTGTGTGTGTGTGTGTGTGCGTGCGTGCGTGCGTGTGTGCGTGTGTGTGTGTGTGTGTGTGTGTGTGTGTGTCTGTGTGTGTGTGTGCGTGCGTGCGTGCGTGTGTGTGTGTGTGTGTGTGTGTGTGTGTGTGTGTGTGTGTGTGTGTGTGTGCACGTGTATGCACAAGAGCGAAAATATTGTGTGTGTGTGTGTGTGTGTGTGTGTGTGTGTGTGTGTGTGTGTGTGTGTGTTTGTGTGTGTGTGAGTGTGTGCGCGCGTGAGCGTGCACGCACGTGCATGTGTGTGTTTCAAAAACCGATATGCTAATATCCTGACTGTCAATATCAACATGCCATTACATTACTCTGTTCCAGCAAAGATCTTCGTTGTAGTTTTTTTTGTTGTTGTGGTTGTTGTTGTTGTCGTTGTTGTTTTCTGATAGTTGACACCGCCATGATCAAACTGTAGAGATTATGATTCAGAGGACTGACACTTCTTCATCAGCACTCAGACACTATTTCCATGGAATAGCCAACAATACATCACCCTCTCCCCATTCCCCCTACCGCTTCCCCCCCCCCCCCCCCCCCCCCCCCCCCCCCCAACCCCCCAACTCCAGCGAAGTGAGTTTGACCCGTGACAAGGAAGGTTAAGCTGCAACTGTGCAAAGACATAAAGTGTAAAAGTCACGAAGATCTTTGCTTGTGTGATTATCATATCATGAAGAGAGAGAGAGAGAGAGAGAGAGAGAGAGAGAGAGAGAGAGAGAGAGAGAGAGATGTGAATAAGAGAGGTATTCTCTCTCTCTCTCTCTCTCTCTCTCTCTCTCTCTCTCTCTCTCTCTCTCTCTCTGTCGTCGCACGACATATCAATACTTGTGCAGACTTCAGAGCTTCTGATGGCGGATGAAAGGGACCCCAGTATCTCAGCATCACGGCTGGGAACAAGCCTTAATTAAAGAACGACAATAAAAGATCAACATTACCAGTGCTTGCAGTGACACCTACTTACGTCCCTTGAAGCAACTGATATTCCGTCATTGTGGAACGAGCAGCAGAATTATAAGAGTATCAGTGGAACGACTTCAAAAGTACGTTTGTATGGCTGTGAGAGTTATAACTGAGAGACAGACAGACAGACAGGGACAGACAGCCAGACAAACAGACAGACAGACAAAGACAGATAGGGAAGAGTGTTAATTGAATGAAGAGACAGACAGACAGATAAGCAGAGAAGTGGAGGAGGTAGACAAAAAGTGAAGGGGGGGGGGGGGGGGGGGGGCGGAGAGGTCATTAGGTTTCCACCATCAGTCGCACAATCTGCACTATTCAGCCGATACTCTGGCACAGACCACTTTATTTGTAGGCAAAGAAGCAGATCAAGCATCAACACGGCTTCTGCCACAGATGTTCTGCTGAATATAGAGATCACCATTGTTCACAATGTCCATATAGATCACCATTGTTCACAATGTCCATAGAGATCTGTAACTCTCTCTCTCTCTCTCTCTCTCTCTCTCCTCTCTCTCTCTCTCCTCTCTCTCTCTCTCTCTCTCTCTCTCTCTCTCTCGCTCGCTCGCTCCGTGCTGTCGTATAAATAGCAGTTTTAAGGGTATAATGCAGCGCAGAACTATTGAAGCAACACCAAGACTGCTGCTTCAATGTATTTAAAAAAAACACACACACATAAGTTTCTACATAGTTCATACTCTGGAGTGACTTGAGGACATGACTGCCAATATCATAGTAAACGTTATGTCGTTGAAGAGACCCTCAATAAATGTGAATGTTAACCTGATAATTCCATCAGATTACGACCCAGGCAGTGGATACCTCTTTGCTAACAAAAAAAAAATCACCACAACGCATATTTCCTTTCCGGTAAATTTCCGTAAATGTTTATTCGTATTCTTTGTGTGCAGTTTTAGTGACAACTTCTTGGGTTTGCGGTCTTTGTGGCTCAGCTGAAATGCGGTATCTCCTGTGGTTGGTGGCTTTTGGTGGCCTGGTATTTATTGCTCCCTGCGCACTGATGGTGCTGCATCTGCGGCTGGTTTGATTTGGATGTGGCTATGTGTGGATGTGTCTGAATCAGCGAAATCAGAGTCATGCCACTGAATAGCACTTGAAATGAAACAGCATGAGAGAGAGAGAGAGAGAGAGAGAGAGAGAGAGAGAGAGAGAGAGAGAGAGACAGGCAGAGAGACAGAGAGAGAGAGAGTGGAACAGACAGACAGAGGGAGGGACGGAGAGAGAGAGAGAGAGGAGGGAGGGGAGAGAGAGAGAGGAGGGGGGGGGGGGGGGGAGAGAGAGAGGAGAGAGAGAGAGAGAGAGAGAGAGGAGAGAGAGAGAGAGAGAGAGAGAGAGAGAGGAAAGTTTGTTCATGTATAGACCATTGACCTTCATGAAGGAGCGCATGTAAACAAAACTTATCAGATCTAACAAAAACACAAAATTATAAGAGAGAGAGAGAGAGAGAGAGAGAGAGAGAGAGAGAGAGAGAGAGAGAGAGAGAGAGAGAGAGAGAGAGAGAATCTCATTTCCCCAGACTCTTCCCGTCTCGTCCCTTTTTTTCATGATTTTCAGTCATCCTCGCTTGTTTCTTAAGCTACCCAGGCCATCCACAGCCACCATCCACCCCTTATCCCCTCTCATCCCCTGCCTTCCCCCCTCCTCGCCTCCACTTCCCATCATTCTGCGGACCACAACTGCTAAGCGTGCATGCATGCATCCACGAATCCATACAGCTTCTCATGCGTTCTCCACGCGGACCCAGGGCCCATTCCAAACGGCTATATCAATAAAAATCAACCAACACCACCGCTCGGACCCCCCAACCCCACCCCCACCCTCCTAAAAAAAAAAATCAACAAAATGAACACAAACTACTTCACAGCAATTTGATCTTAGGATGATCATGCATAATATCAAAATCGAGTTTTCATTATCCTTTGTTGTTGTGTTTTTTTGTTGTTGTGTTGTTGTTGTTTGTTTGTTTGTTTGTTTTGTTGTTGTTGTTGTTGTTGTTGTTTTTTGGGGGAGTCTATTTTCTATGTACTCCAGGGGCATTATCCCGCCCCGCTCTTTCTGATCTCCTCTTCTCAGTCATACCCTGGCCTGTCCTGTTGCAGCCCCAACACTGGCAGCCTACAAGGAGAGTCAGTGTCAAGTCGTCATACAGCAACCCACTGGAGGAGACACTGCCTGCTTCCGTGTCGCTTCCGTGGTGTTCAGTGCTGCCTATGCTGAGCCAACGTGCGCAGGATACCATCTGCTAAACCCCCTGCTGATAACAATAATCGTTTGGTCGCGGAGCTAGCGTGGGCGAGCTGGCCAACAAAGACTATTTCGACAGGAAACCACCAAGGGCATACACGTGGAGAGAAAATCGAAACTGAGGTCACCATGACAGGGGTGGGAGACCTTACGTATTGATATGGAATTCCGTCTAGCACATTTTTCCTCTTTTTTTTTTTTTTCGTGTGCGCGTTCCGTGTTCCGATTCAGGTTTTCGCGCCACTCGTATTTGAAATCCGCCATCTTCTTTTCAATGCGTGAAGACCAAATCATCGTGCTTTATGTTTGTCAAAAATGGAGCTGATTAACGACGAAGCAGAGGCACGGAAGATCGACAATGACCTGAAAAAAAAAGTGCAAAACTGAATGGATGCATAAGATGGACAAACTGAATCGTCCGTTTCGATAATGGCTACGGAAAACAAATGAAGTGGGCGCTGCTTGGTGTATACTGTGCAGTCAGAAGCTTGTATACAAGTCAACTGGAAAGAAGTCGATCGAAGTGCATTCCCAGGAGACAAAACAAGTGGAGGGATTGAATGCGCTGAAACATATATCAACTCTTCCTGCTGCTGCTCCAGTAATGGCTCCGGTGTCCAAAGTTGATTCCCTGGTGGATACCAAGATTCGGACTTGTGCATTTTTAGCGGAACACTGCTTGCTTCAGTCACTGGCGCCCGATTTAATCTCCTTCAGCCAAACATTTGCCAGAGATACTCAAATCCCTGGAACAGCTTTCATGCAGACCCATGTTTTTGGAAAGGACATGCCGGAACAAGTTTGGCACCCCAACCATTTTGTG
>JADBJO010000573.1:190000-195000 GCA_016801955.1 Conus betulinus
ATAGCATCTGTCTATACAGGGAGTGTCAGCAGGAGTATCAGCCTGCGTACGCAGAAAAGAAAAAAAGAATACATTTAATAAGTAGTTGACTTTGCTCTTTGATTGGATTTTTTTTCCTCTAATGCAGTGACAATCCTGAATCAGTTCTCTGGTTGGTTGAAATACAACAACAAAAATGAAACTAAAACAGATATAAACTGAAGCTGTTTCGCTTTGTTACAAACTGATCAAGTTTATCTTTGACTGTCGATTCATTCAAATCCATTCATCTGCGTTTTGCTTCTGCTGAACTTTGAGCGCGCGCGCGCGCGCGTGCGTCTGTGTGTGTGTGTGTGTGTGTGTGCGTGCGTGCGTGCGTGCGTGCGTGCGTGCGTGCGTGCGTGTGTGTGTGTTAATTTTGTTTGTTCGTTTGTTTTCACCAGATGACGAATGCCCAAGCAACAGAAATATATACTACTTTCAGAACATTCTTTGATAGCACCAGAACTTTCTGGGAAGTCCCAGAAGTTTCTAAAACGCCCCTGGACTTTTCTAGATAGCTCCATGTCTTCTATTTGGAGATACAATGTCAAAGTTTACGGGGGGGGGGGGGGGGGGGGTTAAGAAATGTGCACACATTTTGATAAGTTCACCTTTCTCAACGGTGTTCTCGTGCTTTCCGTTTCATATAACAATTAAGCAGGATTCGAATTGTTTGTAGAAAGGTATTTATGTCTTGTGTGGGAATTAAAGCGCACGTGCACCTTTCGGGACCGTTGTGACGTCACATGAAGATTAAAATCATGAACATTCTGTTTGGGAGTTAAGCCTTTAAAACTTGCCAGCCGAGTCCAATGTTCCTCTGTCCTGGTATGATTCGACCAGAGAGTAGAACCACCTCTGGTCATTCACATCGGTGAGCAGGGCCGGTTCAGTTACATCACAGGAGGGTGGATCCTTCTCTAATAGGGAAAAAAAAAAAAAAAGAGGAAACGTGACCAACTTCAAAGCTGCTGCAGCAAAGCAGGAGTTTCGAAAAAGCAGGAAACTGTCGTCTCGCAAAATTTTTTGTAAAAGCGGAATGAGGGATAGGGAGGTAGGGGGGGGGGGGGGGGGGGGGAGAAGGAACTGTTGTTTCCTTCCAATATACCATTCACCATCGTTGTCTTTTTTGGCGCGTACAGCTTCAGCGATTCCGCGAAAGTTCACTTGCGGTGCCCAAAAAAAGACATCTTTGCCAGCAAGGGGAATTTAGGGTTGGGGGGAGGGGTTCGAAAAAGCTCAGGCGACCTTGACAATACAAAAATACGATATGTGTCAGCCAGGGGTGGGTAGGAGGATGAGTGGAGGTTGGGGTCATCCCACTCTCCTCCCCCTCCCCCCACTCACCCCTGGTGCGGCCCTGGCCAGCGTTCTACGTCTGGTGAAGTATCGTCAAAGACCACAGGTTCGATTCCTATCGTAACTTTTGTGTGAAAGTACAGTAAGCTTAGTTCAAATTATTTATGCTGTTGTAATAATAGTGTAAGTGGTTGAGCAAGTTTTTTTTTTTTTCTTTTCTTTTCCCAAATAGGAAAGTTAATGCTTCCTGTTTCGTTATCCCATTACTTGTGCAAATGTTGATCTGTTTGTGTCTGATTTCAGACGATAATGGCTGGATGATGTTAGCGTTCGGATCCTTTGTCGGTCTCATTTTACTGCTGCTGATCATCTTCGCCTTGGTCTTCTTCTACTTCATGTGAGTCGTCGTGCGTAATGGTGTTGTCGGAGATTTTGCATGTAGGCTATTTTGTCACAAGTGGGGTGGGGATTGAGGGATAGTGCATTATCGTGTGTGTGTGTGTGTGTATGTGTGTGTGTGTGTGTGTGTGTGTGTGTGTGTGTGTGTGTGTATGTGTGTGTGTGTGTGTGTGTGTGTGTGTGTGTGTGTATGTGTGTGTGTGTGTGTGTGTGCGTGCGTGCGTGTGTGTGCGTGCCCGCGCGCGCGCGTGCGTGTGTGCATGCGTGCTTGTGTATGTGTGTTGTATGTGTGTGCATGCATGAGTGGATGTGTATATGCACTCGTTTTGTGTGTGTGTGTGTGTGTGTGTGTGCGTGCGTGCGTGCGTGCGTGCGTGTGTGTGTGTGCGTGCGTGTGTGCATGCGTGCTTGTGTATGTGTGTTGTATGTGTGTGCATGCAGGAGTGGATGTGTATATGGACACGAGTTTGTGTGTGTGTGTGTGTGTGTGTGTGTGTGTGTGTGTGTGTGTGTGTGTGTGTGTGTGTGTGTGTAAGCGCATATGCGTACAAGAGTATGTACGTGCGCGTGTGTGTGTTTATGTACGCAGACATTGTCCGTTTCCGTTCGCCGCATGTTTGAGTTACGTGTTCATGCGCGCGCGCATACCGATGTGTGTGCGGTATAAGTGCATGTGTGCGTGCATGCGTATGTGCATGCGTGTGTGCGCGCATTTCATTGAACGTGTATGTGTATGTGTGTAAATTGTGTGCGTATGTGTACGTGCTTGCGTGCGTGCGCGCGCGCGTGTATGTGTGTGTGTGTGTGTGTGTGTGTGCGCGCGCGTGCGCTGGAGTGACCAGATAATGATGTGGTAGTGCATAATTTCAAGACTTGTATGTGGCCGTATCATGTGCATGCTAACGTACGTCTGTTCGTCCGTTTTGCCATCTAGTCACGGTCAGTGTTCCGCTTTCTTTCCACTTGATCATGTGGGTGGTATTCAATATTGAAGTCGCTTTGCTAACTCTCCCCTCCCCAGCCCCCTCCCGAGAGTTAAATAATGGCTCTCATATTCGGTGTTCTCCACTTGCTTATTCCTCTTCTGGTTAGGTTTTTATTATTTTTTTTTTTGTTTGAATTTTTTTTTTTTTTAATGTTCACTACTGCCAAGATTATTATCATCATTACGACTTTGACTCGCACATATATTTCCCTTCCAACAGCCTCGTTTTCATTCAACGCCTTCTTTCTTGCGCTGAACACAGAAGCGATCAAAGCTAAGTGGATTTTCGTATTTGTTTCATGTTTGTTGCACCTGAAGAAGACCTAAGAGGTCGAAACGCGTTGTGGTTTGTCTTGTGACTCGTTTGTCCACGTTTCTCTGGGCGGTTCGCTGACATTTATTTAAGATTTACTGCCAAGAAGGTTATGTTATTACCCACGTCCGTTTGTTTGTTTGTTGGCTTTGTTTGTCTGTCAGCAAGATTACAAAATCAAAAACAAAAAACAAAAACAAAAAAAAACTCTACCAATTTTGAGCAGACTTCGGTGAGAAAACAGAGTCTGGACCATGGATGGATCCGTTTTGTCTCTATCCACATCTGGTCGAGGATCTGTTCAGAGATGATATTAACAAAATTTCAGCCCTTAGCAAGAATACTGTAAGGTTTCTGTTCGGAAATGTTTGCTTATCTGTGTAGTTACATATTTTTCATGGAATAACTAGATCGTTCCCAGTCGGCATGATCTTTATCCTTTTCAAAGGAATTACATGGGAAGTAACTCTTTCAGTCCGTACGTGTCCACTGGCGGGATAACAATGTGTTCTTTTTTCACTCATCGTTAACTAACTTTAATTGCGGACCAAAGATTCGTGCGACCTTTGCGGAGGACTGCGTTCTCCTACATGTTTTTTTTTTTTATTCTATTTGTGTTTCTTTTGTTTCGTTTTCAATTTGGGTTGGGTTGGGTTGGGTTGGGTTGGGTTTGATTTGGTTTCGTTTGATTTGGTTTGGTTCGGGTCGGGTCGGGTCGGGTCGGGTCGGTTTGATTTGATTTTGTCTGGTCTGGTCTGGTTTAGTTTGGTTCGGTTTAGTTTGGTCTGGTTGGGTTCGGTTAGGTTTGGTTTGGTTCACTCCTCTGATAACCCGTTACTCCCTCCTTGATTGATTGTATTTGCTCCCTAGGTACCAACGGCAGCTGGCTAGCCAGCAGAGGCAGAACGCGCCACAGACCAGAACTGCCTTCCACCACTGAGGATGGGATGGGGGTGTGGATCTACCTGTGTGTGCCTGCACGTATCTGTATGCGAGGTACGCAAATCCACAGTGTTACAGCCTTATTTTGAATACATTCGTGTGTACCCGGTTGTTGCGCACACACACATCCATATACACGTGTGCGCGCACGCACTCTCACACACACACAGGCGCGCGCTCGTACGCGCACGTGTGTACCACCTGCGTCTACA
Organism: Conus betulinus; assembly: GCA_016801955.1. NCBI lineage: Eukaryota > Metazoa > Mollusca > Gastropoda > Neogastropoda > Conidae > Conus > Conus betulinus. Next base: position 194,172 of record JADBJO010000573.1, read on the forward strand.
AGAAACATGCACGAACACACGCGCGCACGCACGCACGCACGCACGCACGCACACACACACACACACACACACACACACACACACACACACACACACACACACACACACGTACATTCGGACAGAATGGGGGGAGGGGGAGATACAGAGACAGAAACAGAGAGAGAGCGCAAGAGAGAGATGGAGAGAGAGAGAGAGAGAGAGAGAGAGAGAGAGAGAGAGAGAGAGAGAGAGGGAGGGAGAGAGCACAGTTAGGATTTCACGAATGCGCACACACGCACACACGGACACACGTGCTTGCAAGAAGTAGCCTACTTCAGAGCCCAGCGACATCAAAGTCTGTGGCACTGGTGACCACCATGAAAAGTCACATGGCTAGAGATGACGATTGTGAGGATGATGATGACGACCTAGATGATAATGACTCTGGTGATCATGTTTGTGATCATGATAAAGACCATCACGACAAACACAAGGACTGTGATGAAAATGTTGTCTTAGACAAATGCTGATGATGATGTCGTCTGTGATGATGACGATGATGATAATGATGCTGATGTTGTTGTGACGACAAGACGACGACGATGACGACGACTGTGATGATGATAATGATGTTGATAGTGATGACTGTCATGACAGTGATATCTGTGATCATTATGATAATGATTTTACACTAAACGCCTGTGATAATGATGATAATGGTGATGCTGCTGCTGCTGACAATGATGATGTTGACTGTGTTAATGATGGTGATGATGATGACGACGAGGACCATGATTATAAGGATTATTACGACAACGACGATGACGACGACGATGTTGGCAACGACAAC
>JADBJO010000573.1:200000-202500 GCA_016801955.1 Conus betulinus
CCTGTGTTAATTCGACAGCTTGTCATGTCATTCTTAACACGGTTTTGTGTTCCAGGTCGGCAAAAAAAAAGCCAGTAACTGGTCTTTATCTAGAACACACACGCGCGCGCGCGCGCACGCGTACATACGCACCCATGCACGCGTGCATACACACACACGCGCGCGCGCGCGCGCGCCAAATAAAAGTCTATTCTGACAACACGTTTCATACATTGTGTAAAAATCGTGCTGCATATGAAGAAAAAACGGGTGACATGACTTCTGACAGATTATCTTTCATATGATAATAATAGTTATTATTATTATCATTATTATTATTACTATCACGATGACAACAATGATAATAATAATAATTATTATCATTATTGTTGTTATAATGATGATGATGATGACTGATGATGATAACAACAACAACAACGACAATAATGATAATAATGATAATAATAAAAGCTGATGCGAGTGACAATTTATAGTTTAACGGTAGAATCTTTCGGGTGCTTTCCCTCTGTGTGTGTGTGTGTGTGTGTGTGTGTGTGTGTGTGTGTGTGTGTGTGTGTGTGTGTGCACTTTCTTATACTGTAATGTAATCTAAGTTTATTTTTCAACTTTATCCGATTCTCCTGTTTAAAGAATATCTTCAAGCCTGAAAAACAATGCGCAGGCCAAGTTCGGCTGATCACAACATTACCGATCTTCTGCCCACGTCACAGTCTTCCCGGTACAAAGTTGCCCGCAGGAAGATTGGGTTTCTCGACTCACGCGCTGGAGAGTTCTCACGTCGGCGGAACTGACAACTCGCCCATTGAACCACTGTGCAAAAATGAAGCGATGGAGTGGCCGTCCACGCCTACATCAAGAAAACCAAGTACATTTTGTTTTAAATCAAAGAAGTGTTAGAACAAGAGAGACACTGAGCAAGCAGAACTGTCCACGTGCAATCTTTGTGTGAAACGTGTACGCAAGCGTGTGTGTGTGTGTGTGTGTGTGGGGGGGGGGGATGTTTGGGGGGTGGGGGGGGGGGGGGGAGGGGTAAGATTTGTGGCAAATGGTTACCTGTAATTTGTTTGTAACGGAAGACAAGTCAGTGATGCAATCACTTGTAAACTATACTCATTTTTGTCGTTTCGTTTCAGGAAATTTGAACAGGATTCATTTAATGTAGTGAAATTGACTTAGTATTACAAATTGGGTTTAATTCGTTTGTTTACGTGTTTGTTTGTTTATTCGTTCGTTTGTTTGTTTGCTTTGTTTGTTTGCATTTTCATCTGCCTGCGTTGGACATCTCTGGACATGGTATGCTGACATTTTGACGTCCCCCTCTCGTAACTCCCCCCCCCCCTCCCCCCACCCCCCCGGCCTATCCCCACCCCCCGCCCCCTTACACTCCCCATCCCCCCATCCTTCACACTTGAGTATCCTGAACTTGAACTTGTGCGCGCGTGCATGACCCACATTAGTCACTGTCCAGTGACTTGGAGCCTGGAGGCGCGTGCTGCACACATTTGATGACGTAGCACAGGAAGTTGATGTCATGACCTTGAGCGATTTCATTAACAGTACGTACACCTCGAACATACCTTCATGCGTTGAGGATTAATCCTTTCCCCCGCCCACCCCACGCCTATATCCCCTCGGGCTGTCAATCATCGATTAACGATGATTCAGCCCCAGCAGAGCGGTCATTCCCATTAATTCCGTGGTCAGTCTTCCCGCGACAGCTGATTTTCTTAATAAAATAAAAATGGGATGGGAGGGACAGGGAGCTGGAGGTGGGATGATAGTAGTGGGTAGGGGCGTCACGAGCGGTGGGGGGAGGGGGGAGGGGGGGAGATGGGGGAAGCCTAATCTCTCGTGTCCACCATTACAGGAGAACTGTCAGTTTTTCGTGCCACCGATTGACAGAGTGGATTCAACCAATCATCGGCTGTCGTTACTGAATCTCGGAACGTGACTTCCGGAATGTATTTCTTGCTCTCTTCCTCCGCCTATGGCCGATGGTTGAAGATTTGAACGCCTTTCAGTCTTTTTTCTTTAAAAAAAAAAAAAAAATGATCTATGACTAATTCTGGTGGTCAGCATAATTCGGTGACTATTTGGTGACTGAAATTACATATTCTATGAAGAAAGTTGAACGGGAGGAGGGTAAGAGCGGAGGAAAGGGGAGGGGAGAGCGGAGGGGGGGGGGGGGGGGGGGGGGGGGGGGCGCAGGGATAAACGAGAATTGCGCGCGCACAACAACAACAACAACAACACAGCGAAAAGCCAAAGAGAGATAAACATGTGGAAAGCCGGAGTCAGTTATTTTTGAATTAATGTTGTAAGGATCACACGTTTTAATCAAGAGAAAAGGAGAAAAAGTTTTGTTTTTTGTTTTTTTTTTTTAAAGAAGCCAAAGAGAGATAAAATGGCGGAAAAGTCGAAGACGGTTGTTTTTCATTTATGTTTTCTATACAGTCCAGAGAGTGGAAGGGGAAGACTTAGCATTGGGAAGGGGAAAACT